>PNEQ01070223.1:12044-35620 GCA_003012365.1 Medauroidea extradentata
AAATATTGAAACTTCAAGTTTCAGTGATGTCAGCTTCTTTGTTGAAAGGTTCCCATTTATTTTACTCGTTCATGAAAGTGAAACCAAAGAAATGGCTGTAGATGAGCTTCAGAGCCAGTTTTCTGTCCTTCAAGTTGAAGATATCTCTTCTATTGTGAAGGAAGAAAATTCCATTGTTGACAAGTGGGTCAAAGTCTCTTATTTTAGATATTTGTGGGAAACCCAAATTTGACAGGGTGTTAAATGTGATGCAGGCCATTCTAACTCTGCCTCACAGCAATGCAGAATGTGAGAGGGTTTTTAGCCTAGTAAAGAAGAACCGAACCCAATTTCGATCCCAATTGTCAACTAAAGTTCTGGAAAACATGTCTATCGTTAAATGCAAGCCGTTAAGGGAGAAATGTTATGACCAGAACTTTAGTGCCACATTTTTGAAACGAGCGAAGCATGCCACAGCAGAATCCCTCAAGAAAAGTTAAGTAGGGGCCTACATAAACTGAAATAATGTGTTAAACAAAATTTTCATTTTTATTCCTGTGTATATATAATATTATAGTGACTGAGTTTTAAGTGTGAAGAGACACATGTTAAATTTTTCATCATGATTGTTCCAGACAACTGAATTTTACAATTTTGAGGTAAGATGAAAAAATTATACTGTCTGTGGTTTAAGTGCATGTTTTGATATTTTGCTATACATAAATTGACATATTGATTTATTATTATTTAAGTCCCTTAATATAAAATGTATACCTGGGGTTTCTGACTGAAATTAAAATTGCCGCGTGTAATTTACGCTAAAATTAGTATTTTCGAAATGTTTTACTGATTTCCATTCTGAAAAGTTGGCAAGTATGCGTATGTCATATAGTCTTTACAGTTTTGGTTCATCTCCACGAGACTTTCAACTACGACCTGTATAGTTTTATGACGGTAGTAAAAATAAAGGAATGCTGCATATGTTTTTAAAGTATCCTGTTGTGTAATATTCCTGCTTACAAATTACTGTAAATTTTCTGTTTTCAGCTGTTTTCACTTTCGTGAAATGAAAATTTCAAACAAATTTGGGAAATGTAATCTACTGTTGTGACACCAAAACAGTATGAAATGTTAACATAAGCAGACAAAAACAAAAATGTTGCAAAAAATTTTAGACAATGTTCAATATATGTATGTTCTATTAGTTTAGTTTTAATTAGAGAACCTGACATTACTTATTAAGGGTGCCAGTTACCTGACTCTGTTCCTTGAGTTGAAAACTCGTAAGCGAAGAAACAATAAAGACAACACGGATGTGTGCTTGTAGTGCCTCACTGCTTGTACATTAAGAGGAGTCTTCGCCGGTGTCGAATTGCGACCTTTGACACGTGGGAACAGCGTAGCAAAAAGAGCCGGTGTCCCACTCTTGACGAGAAGCATATCGTCTCTATTCGCAGCGGCAAACTGGCGTGCAAGGTTTTCCTTGTAGTTTTTTTTCCTACAAGACTTGAAGCGGTTACCATAACATTTTATTTTTGAATAGTATGAAGTAAAGACCAACGCATTGTGACGTGCACTGGCACGTAGCACTTACTTGGCCTCTTATCATACAGTAATTTCAATTTTTTTGTCTTAATTAATATTTTTTTTCCTTTGTTGTTTATAACAAATTAAGTAGGCCAACTTAACCAGGGATAAGGATGTATACGGCGGGATCCAACCTATTAATTGGGGATGCTAATAGAGAAATTAACATTAAAAGTCTATTTAAAATTTAACTTTAAAGCAAGAGAAAAGTATTTAATTTTACGTGTCAATTTTATCGGATTTATATCGTGTTTGGACTCATTTTAAAGCTAATTTAATTTCAAGCAACTTTTCTAAGTAAACTTTTCTTATATTTTGCCTTCTTTGGATTTTTTAAATTTCAAGTAGCCTCTTAGCTTGCTTCTCCTGGAATGAGATTTATGTGGCAGGCTAGTCGTAGTTCTCTTGCTTGGATGCACTTACAGAGAAGTGCTAGCTTTTAGAATTTCAAATAAGCTCTGAGCTAGCCTGTGATTTGGACGGATTTATCTGGCAGGCAGGTCAGAGTTCACTCGCCTGGAGGCACGTACAAGGACGTGCTGGATGGGATGAGCTCTGCCGGGCGTTTCTCGATCGACATGGGTGGTAGTGTCGGGCGCAAAACTCCGTGAAGGTGGTGATCCGCGGCAGATTGATGACGCTGCACATCCCCAATTAATAAACTAATGAATATTTAGCTGGTATTATGAAATAAAATGCTTTGTAAATTTATCAGTATCTATGTTACGTACAATTTTTTAGGTTATAAACGTCAATTAACCAGCTTTTTAGGCAAGTTGGATCTTGATGTATCCCTCCGCCGCTCGGCCGAGTAAGTCCGAGTGTCCGCCCAGGAAAGTTAGTTGTGATCCATCGGAGCTCATGACCGGTCGCCGGGAGATGGCCGGCTAAGTTTTGTCTGAGTTTGTAATCCGTCAGTAGTTGTGATCCATCGGAGCTAGGGAACGGTCGCCGGGAGATGGCCGGCTGAGTGTTTATTAGTTGGGGCGTCATGGCGGCAGGAAGAGGACGTGTTAGACGTGGTAGAGGGGCGGTGAAGCTTAGAGGGCGTATCCGCGAGTAAATTGGGCTGTGTTGCCATCACTAAATTTCTCTGATATGTATTTCTTTTGCGGTGTTTGTTAAGAGTAGTACTCAAGTAAGTAGGTGCAAGAAATAGCTGCACATGTGAGTATAGCAGTTTAAGACACCGTTAGTGGTACCCCGTAGTTTAGGTCGTTTTCCTTTGTGGAGCAAAGTGAAGCAGATCACAACCGATAATAAACTTGGACGAACACTCAGGACTTGGTGAATTCCGCCACTGGTGTTACCTATTCACGTTCACACCGTAAGACATAAAATCACGGGAAAGAATTTTTGTACGTTATTGTGCCATGTACGTCTGGTGAACTATTATTAAAAGAAACTGAACGCTATTAGGAAAATTTTTTTTTTTCTTCTTCTATGTAAACCCCGTAGGTAAACACCTCAGGCTATCCGGGCATATAAATAACAAACAAAGAAAAGTCTAATTTGATAAGTCGTCGCCGGCAGCAAGGATCAACATAACCTACAACGTCATACGTATATACAGCACCACCACATTCTACCGCCGCAAACAGGGACTCGATACCAAACATCTTCACCTTATACATCTACAGCCAAGCAGCAACAGAGGAGAGGACCCGTCACATTCTGTCGCGCCGAACAACTACATCGTATCTTCCATCATATATACAAACAACAAACGTAGACGTAGGAGACCCGTCACAGCATGCCTCTCGCTTTGCACTTTACGAATTCAGGTTAATATTTTTGGAGTTACAGCAGCTTTAAAAATCCGGTTTTTAGCCATTTTGAGAGGCCCGAAAATCATGTTTCACGCAAGCGTGCTGAATTTTGGAAAACACAGACGCATAGTTTTAAGAGCGTTTTCTTTTCGTAGATAAACATAAGATGAATAAGTTAAGCGGTTTCGCGTAAAAACGAATACGCGTGACACGCTGCAACGCCGTCCATGCGCCAGTCGAGGACTCTTCTGAAGGTGCTAGACAGTTAAACAGGGTTTCTGTTGTCCCACTGGAACGATAGTACTTTAAGAAGTGTTACTGTCATTATCGTTGGAATATCTGGAGTACAGTTTATTTTGAACTTTGGAACGGTTTCACGTCAATCTGGGTAAGCCACTGCACTCTTTAATTCTACAAAATGAAATTCTTGGGTTCAGTAAACAAATAAGTGATACTGTATATTAATTTTTGGTAATATCCGCTAGGCTATACTTCGTCCTTTAGAATTTATGGTTGAAGGTGATGGTTTTTTATCTTATGAATGCCAGTGAAGAAAATGTTGATACATATGAAATAAATATGGATTACATAATTTTAATCTGCTAACTCCTCAAGATAATGATTTAATGATTCCTGGGCAATGCAGCCATCTTTCCAAAGTGGAAAGAAAAGTGTTTAGTTTAGTCCATAGAAGATGCTTATATTACATCAGAGGAAATAATCTTCAACCTGGTGTGTTCAAGCTGACCAGTGACTGAAACCACCCATTTTTAAAGCAAAGTTTCACAGTCTGTGATCAACTCCCTGGAGAGGACATTCCAAAGACCAAGTAACAAAAGAAAATTACTGTGAAGTAAAGAAATAAGTAATATGCAACAATAAATAGAACTTTTCTTTCGAGATGTGCTTTTTTTAAGTATCCACACTTAACAAAATTAATGTAAGAAAATTAATTAAATAGCAACAATAACAGTTCACTGCGAAAATAAATATTGTGCGAGCAACGTAAGTTGATACTGCGGCGGTAAGATTGAAGGACCTCAGTGCACACTGTGCAGCTCGCGTTTTCTTTTGAGGCATGCAGTGGCAGTCCTCTGAAAACTGTAGATATCACTACCTGAGTTCTCTTGTGCGTACCTTCGCTTCGACCCTGATGTGTTTCTTGGAGCTCCGAGACAGAGTTGCAGCGAGATTTCTGGACTTTAAAGAGTATAAAAGGAAGCTGTGCCAGAGTTTTTGCCGAAAGGCATCTTGTGTGAGTCGTGGCGATTGTGATGGGTTGAGAGCTGTACTTGCTTGTTAAACGATATTGTTTGCTGTAAGGAGTAATGTCGACTAGGGCAGGGCTGCCACCAAGTTCATTTCCAAAATCCTGTAATTAGCATTAAAAAATCCTGTAATAATTGAAACTTAAGTGTATGTACTTTTCCGAAGTTTTTTTAGAATATTATTGCTGTAGAATTTTGATAGTGAAATTAATATGTATAGTAAATTATTATAGTATTGTGAAAAATTGAGATGTTATACTGGAAATCATCTACTGTTAATGTTTTTACAGACTGAACTTTTTTCTAACCTGTTTCGGTAAAGTAGCAGTGAAACTTTCCACCCGTTTTCGTATTTGGAAAAATTTGTAGAATGTGTGTCAACATGTTCAACTGTCTACGTACATATTGTTGAAAAATTAATATATCTTCATAAGTTTATTTATGGCCTCGAATGAGACGTAGTTTACTTGTATCATGGCGCCGCACATAAAATGTAAATACACGTATTTATTAACATAATCGCCGCATGTTTTCACCAAAATTTTTGGCGCAAAATATGGGGTGCAGCCATTATGAGGGGTTTTAAAAAATTTAATTTTTTATTTATTTTGGCATAAAATAAAACATAAATTTCCATATATTTGCTTGTATATAGCATGACCTTTTCTGCAAAAATAAAGGGAAAGATTTGTAGGTTTAAAATAAGCACGAAAAAGATTAGGGAATCTGGTTAATCCATTCATGTGCGTCGCTAATTTCTGTGTCAATTGTTGATAAACACAGATGTTAGAAATATCCGTGAATATCTAACATTATCCGTCTGTCTGTTTTGAAGAGAACGATCTGCGTGTTCTAAGGTAGAACCTTGGGTCCACCATTTGTGAGTAGTCAGACATTTTGTGTACAGACTTTTATAGAGGACTGAGACATTGTTATATTGGTTTTATAACCTTTATGTGTATAGTAATTATTTGTTTTGATGTCAACTTTTAACATACTGGTGAATTTAAGTGATATTTTTTTAATAGTGATTGATCTCCAGTGACATTCTGCCATTTTGGTGTAGATAGTTGTAAATAAATTAGGTTCACTTTCTTTATTCTCTTTTATTTGATCAAAGGTGTCTTTCTCTCAGCGTACCTTGCCTAACTTGTGACAATATTAAATCTGTTCAGTGGTGGATGCCTTGTAACTATATCTGAGCAACAAAGTCAATTTTAGTTCTGTTTGATGGATTGGAAATATGAGTTTATCATTTCCTTGAGGTTTTGAAAATACTTGAAAGCAAAGGATGATTTTTTTTCCCTTTTCTTAGATAATTGCATTGAGAGTATGTTATATAATTTCACAAATTTACCTGCAGTTTATTTATAACCTACTGCAACTTGGTTCAACAATCAGATAGGTAGACCTTGGGAAATTGTGCAATGTCCTAGGTGTGTATGAGAGATGAGGATTGCAAGAATTATATAGTTGTAATAATTGTCCCACTTATGAATTAGTAAGGCCTTTGTGTGCATATCATACCAGTGACAACTTGATATGCGTATTTTAAATGGTAATCAGTCTTTGCTTACAGTCGACTGAGACCCATTGTCATTGTTTACGTTGGGACTAAAAATAATGCTGGGTTTACGATTGACTTAAAAGTATCTGTATGCAGTGCGCTTAAAATGTGACTATGGTTTCAGTGAACTTAGTTTATGATTGTTTTGTGGTAGTCGTGTGTGTTCTTGACTTGACTTAAGAGATTGTGTATTATATTTTAAGAGCAAGTGAAACAAAGTGGCAGATAAGAAAACAGCTGTTGTAATCTGGTTTGGTTGTTTAATAAGATGAACTCATGGTCAGCAGTTTATTGAGTTTACCGTCATTTGTGCATTTTAAAAACGGTTTGTACCTAATTATTTTTTAGTTCATGAATGAGATTATGGAATTCCCTGTTCTATTTAGTCGTCTCTTACAAGTCTAGATGGTCACAGAAAGTCACAAGTTTAGCCAGGAAAAAAAAATTTCAACTTGTGTCGTATAATATGTGGTCCAAACAAACTTTACTTGGGTGGAAAAAGTGAAATTAATCATGCAGTTTATCGTATTCTGTTTCATTACTGTGTGCTTATAAGTCATAAGTACAAGTCTTACTAGTTTGTAAGCATTTCAGTCATAAACTAGCCTTAAGGGTGATGTGACCAAGTACTACAGCATTTTCTGATAAAATCCAATTGGCTGAGGTGGTGTGACATGCTGAAGATATTAATAGACACTTACAAATACATAGTAGGTATGAGCTTCTCTGTAGTACAGTATAGTGATTCTGTAGAATATATTTCTATATTTTTCATTTTATTTGTTTGTAAATAGAGAGCTGTATGTATAACTAAAGTATTGACAACTTTATTACTTAGAAACAAAGATATTGTTTGTTCGCATGTTTCATAATATTTATATAAGTTAATGATTCACAATGTTTTATTTTCACTGTTATGAATTCTTGAAGTGAAGTACCATATTTAATATTGTTATGGCCTTATTGCCGCAAATGGAGAGAACAAAGGCCACAATTTTGAAGTTACAGTCGTGACATTCGTACAGAAGTTTATCAGCGAAAAATATGTTAATGTTTGTTTTGTAAACACACTGCCGTTTACTTCATTATGAACTGACACCAATTGTCATTAATAGAACTATGTCAGTATGCTATGTGTATTTATAGAAAAGTAATTTTGAAAGCGAGTTGCGAGGGAACCATTGATATGTCAAAGAATAATATCTGTGCCTTGCACTTGATAGCTGAAGCATCCTTGAACTGTCAAAATCAGGTGATACGTGGAAGTGTGTATGATATTGTAAGGGGGCTGTTCGTGTGTGTTGTTTAGTTTAGTTAGTTACTGCCCTTCCTCCTTCTTTCTTGCAGCTACCTTCCGTTACCGACAGCAGCTGATTACGGCGAGTGACGACTCTGACAGTCCTCCAGAAATTAAAAGTATTTCTCTTTGGTTTTACATGCCCGGATAGCCTGAGGTATTGCGAACGGTGTTCGCGTAGAGAGAAGACATTAAGTAAACATATAAAGAAAAAAAGTTTCTGTTCATTTTTGTTTATTAATGGTTCACCTGTTGTACGTAGAACAATCGTTGCTTAACCACTTAAATTCACTCCAGTAACCTTTTCAGCTTAAAAACGTAAACGTTAATAGGTGATGTCGGTGCTTGACTTGACGTAGTCTAGAGTGTTCGTCCAGGTCTTTCGGCAGTCGTAATATGCCTCAGTTTGCTCAACCAGCAACGAAAAAACTACAGAATACACATTGCTAAATTTCCGACGGTGTAGTAAAAAACCGTAATATCCACTTGTGCACCTGTATAGTGCACCTGTTTAGTGCACCTACCTACATGGATATACTAACTAGTCAAAAACATAAAAAGAAAAAGAACATTGCAGACAATACTGCCCACTTTACTTGCGAATCCGCCCTCTAGGCTTCACAGCCCCTCTACCTCGTCTAACACGTCCTCTTCCTCCCGCCATGACGCCCCAACTAATATAAACACTCAGCCGGCCATCTCCCGGAGAAAGCTTACTACCTCCGATGGAAAACTACTGACCGATGACAAACCCAAACAAGAAAAACTTAGCCGGCCATCTCCCGGCGACCGGTCACGAGCTCCGATGTATCACAACTGACCCCTCCCGGGCGAACACTCCGACTTACTCGGCCGAGCGGCGGAGTGATACCACGGGATCCAAGATGCTAGCCGAGCGGCGGAGTGATGCCACGGGATCCAAGATGCTAGCCAACGGCGGAGTGATACCACGGGATCCAAGATGCTAAAAATACTGGTCAATTAACATTTACAAGGAAGAAAAGTATGTAACATGGTTACTGATAAATTTGCAAAGCATTTTATTCCATCATACCAGATAAACATTCATTAAGTTGTTAATTAAGGATGTGCAGCATCATCAATCTGTCGCGGATCACCACCTTTTTAGTGTTCTATTGCGTACGGCCCTACCACACACGTCGATCAAGAAACGCCCTGCAGAGCTCACCGCATTCCAGCACGTCCCAATACGTGGCTCCAAGCGGGTGAACTCTGACCTGCCTGCCAGATAAATCCATCCTGACACAGGCTAGCTCAGAGCTTATTTGAAATTTTAAAAGCCAGCATGTCTCTGTACGTGCTTCCAAACAAGATAACTATGACCAGTCTGCCAAATAAATCCCATTCCAGCAAGCTAAGAGGCCACTTGATATTAAAAAAATCCAAACAAGGCAAAATACAAGAAAATTTCACTTCGAAAAATTGCTTGAAATTAAATTAGCTTTAAAATGAGTCCAAACATGATATGACTCATACAAAATTGACACGTAAAATTTAATACTTTTATCTTGCCTCAACAGTTAAATTTTAAATTTTGAATAAAATTTTAAATTTTGAATAAAATATTAAATTTTGAATAAAATTTTAATGTTAATTTCTCGGCTTGCATCCCCAATTAATATGTTGGATCCCGCCGTATACATCCTTATACCTGGTTAAGTTGGCCTACTTGAAATGTTATAAAAAAATATTAATTAAGACAAAAAATGAAATTGAAATTACTATATGGTAAGAGGCCAAGAAAGTGCTACGTGCCAGTGCACGTCACAATATCTTGGCTGAGAACTGGAGAGGTTGTATTTTTGTGATTGGTCGTTTTATTGCTGCCAGTATAATTTCTGTTGTAATTTAACAATTTTTCACAGGAAATCTTTCTTCAGTCTTCATTCTAGCAGATCAAACGCTTTGTTATTTTTTGTGACAGTATTTTGTGTAAAATGTGTGTTCAAACTATTTTCCAAGTACATATTAAGTTATGTCACATTTGGCTGAGAAACGTAAGTGTTGCGAGTTGATAATATAAATTTTGGTGAATTTAAGCATATTAAAAGTGTTATTAATAAATTTAAATATTTTAAAAATCCAAATTCAGGTTTTGCAGGTGTGATAAAATCATATTTTTATATTTTAATGAAATTGTGTTAGTTCTGTATACAATAATTGTGGGTACAAATTTCTTTTGCAAAAAAAATTAACTAGCATAGATTTTTCATAACGGTGCATCAAAGTCAACATTTCCATGTTACGCTGCTATAAAAATAGTGAAAAGCAATTGATTAACTTAGTAAAATAATTCGCAGGTAATTAACATACCATTGGCAATGTAATAAAACATTTTTAAAACTTCCAGTTGACTATTTTAGTATTTAAAAAAATTGCTGAATTTGCTACTGCTGTAATGTATTTTTGTGATTTTATTAAAAAAAATTCAGAGTATTACACTGCGAGTTTTTAAATGTTTTATTTACGTCCTAGTCCACATAAGTCGGTCCGTTTTCACAAAACAGTCTCAGCGGTCGTACTGGCATAGTAGTATTGACCTCATGATCGGAGTTACTCATTTGTTGGGCACTGACCTTTCTTTTCCAGAGCATATGAAAACTCCCAAGAGTTATATGTTGGCAGCCCGTTTCAAAGATGTAACAAAATCTGCATAAATTGTATATTTCTGTCATTGACCTGACAAATCTGTGTGATTAAGTTTGGATTGTGCAGAATATAGTTTGTACTGGTACAATATAAGTATATGGTATTACAGTGATTACTACTAGTAATGTATACTGTTAAAACATGCTAGAATTAACAACAGGGGTGTCATTTAGGAGGTTAGGGAGGGGCAAATGCCCCCCCCCCCCCAGGATTTAGAATTTTAAGTGTATAAAATTTGTTTTTTTTATTTTGTTGTTTAAATATTACTAACTTAAGCACATAAAACTGAAGTTTTATTATTAAAGTTTCTAATTTATGCATGCTTAATTAATAAAAAAGATGCAACAAGGTCACTGCAGCAATCCCCCCAATAAAAACCTAAAATGACGTCCCTGATTGACAATAAAAATTTCGATAGCAGTGAGGAATTACAATGTGAAATTTCTCTAAGACACGTAACTACTACTTTTTGCATTTATCGAGAATTTACTATATATAGTCTGTCTCGTGTAACTTTTACATATTTTGACATTTCTCTTCTGAGAAATGTGTCTGGCAGTTTCATTGTTTGGAGTTTTAAACCTACCTGGTTTCTTGGAAAAGCACAATCTATGCAATCCTGTTTACAGACACACTTCTCAGAAGTGAACTGTCAAAATATGGAAAACTTACGTGAGACAGCAGACTATATCAATAAATTTAAAATATTTGAATGTTTCGAATGCCTAAATAATAATGTAATTTATTCCATGCCTCAATGTATGGCTTCACGTTCTTCTGGCATTATTTTTAAATGATAAAGCCCTGCCGACTTCACGTCCAAAAAAAAATACTACCATACGTTCCAATATAATAGTCTTCTTTTTTCAGCATGCAAGTACAGCAGATTTTCTTTTGCGTGCACATGCAGGAACCTGTGTTCTTTTACTTCTTACGTGCTCTTGCATGTTTGTCGTCTACTGGCGGCTATCTTTCCCTCTTCCAAATAGAGCAGACTCCCGAGTAGTCTGGCGAATAGATTTACGTAGTTGAATATTTAGAGATTTTGGATGGAGCGAGACAGTACTCGCACCAGGTTTTCAAATGACTTTAGAGTAATATCAACTCTGTCAAGCAGATCAAATGAGGTTTTCGTTAGCCCTTAATGTGACCATGTTCGGCAGCCACATTTAAACATGCTTGTTTTAATGCATTCTGAAACTAATCTACTTATGGGGTTGCATGTGAAACCATTTTCTCATTGCATTAGCAATCAAGAGTAATATTTACATTTAGTGTAGGCCTGCTTGTTTATAAATTTATGTGGTATTGTAAATGAAAGTTCATGTATTTATAGTTTCTGGTAATGCAAAATATTTTTTTTTAAATTTATAGTTACCAACCTGTTCTTTTTCTTCATTGCTTTTACCAAGATTCTTACGGTCCTGGAAAGTCCTGGAACTTTGATGATGTCCTTGAAATGACCTTGGATTTTCGGGTAACATAATATATCAGCTAGGTTCCTAACATTAAAATCCTTTTTCAGAAGCCGTATTTTGTCTATCCATTATTTGTGTAAATTAATTTACTTGATAATAACAGAAGTTTTGTAGGGTTTGTGAAATTGATACACTTTCTGGCACAGCTTCATGTTATGTTACACCAAGCGTTTGTTTTGTGTGTGTTCATGGCAAGTAATAATCTGCATCGGCTATAGCGTTTCATGGCAAAGATTTTTTGAATTAGAAGAGGCGCAAAAAAACTGAAGACCTTTTAAAAAAAATGTGTCCGATACAAAATGCTGTATTTGAGTATAAAAATTAAATTACGTGTTAGGTGTGAAGGGCATACCGTGCAGTACATGCTGCAGAGGGGAATGTCTCCCGCAACGTTTCTCAAGTCGAATCTGCCTGACCACTTCCCAAGTGACATCTTGTACCAAAGATCTCGCGCTGTACGTTGCACAATTAGTGAATGGTGATGTGTCACTTTGCTTACTTATTTTGTATTTATTCTGTTACCACATGTAATTCGTGGTAATTTCAATACCTTGAATTAGGAATAAAATGCTCTAATGTGTGCTATTGCTGCGGGAGCATGGCATCACCCATGTTTGTGTACATGAAAACCGGTAACAGACAGGTTTTCTTCTTAATCAAATGTCTCTCTTTAAGAGTGCGTGGTAGATAAATAAACGCTGAAAACATTAATTTATTTCTACGCTTTTTTCGAAGCCAATGCGGATAAATCACTCAATGACAATCCTATATAATGGTATTTGCCAACTTTATGATTAAATATTTATCCAGAATTACTAATTCGTTACGTGTGATCTCTTGCGCCGCAGTTAAATGCGCGAGGTTCCGGCGTCGGAGATTGTGCCTCAGAAGTTCGTAACACTGGAAACAATTTTGTTTAAAACGTTTGTTAAAACTATTTTCTAGGATTGCTATTGTTTAATTTTTGCAAATTGGCTTCAAAAAGTTTCAGTTATAGATTATTGCTTTTAGCGTTGAATTACTATGTACCATGCCCTCTTAAAAGGTACTTTTTTATGTTTGCTGTTTCAACTTATGGTAGTAGGAAGTAATTAGTTGATGTAAATTCTTTTATAATTCATCTCGTACATATCCGCCTCTCAAGTTTGCGGTACATGCATTCAAGACCAAGCGGTTATAAATGAACTTATTGTGAAGTACCTGGCCTTTTTAGGTGCAGTAGTTTTTTTTATTTTCCTCGTATGCATTTTTTAAAATTGTGTATAACTCAATTTATTTTGCTCACAATTTGTCCTGTGCTTAACATGTGTTTTTAAACAGCACCCAACTAAGTTAGCCCACAAACCTCTGGCTTAGTGAGGTCTATTATATCAAGGATAGGGTAGGAAGCGCTACCATGTCATTTAAGAAGAAATGTGTGTAGGTATAGCTGACTACCCAGTCTAGGCTGTTAGGGATGCCCCCTCCTTGTAGCACGTGCAGTGCAGAAGTGCGTCCGTTCTCATCAAAATCTAAATTATTGTCACATCAATTTATTTTTGTTGTATCTGATATTATTCTACACTTCAAGATTTCAAAGAGGGACTGTGGTTCTGCGAAGTCATAAAAGACCGCTCATCAATGAACGCTGGGCTCAGCAGTTAAATATTTCCTAATAGCTGCCTGCAGCTTTTATTTTCATTGTCATCAGTTCTGTAACAAAATATTGTATTTTGATGGTGATCTATACGATGTTGGCGACCGTTGCGGTGGGTTACTTAGGGTTAACAGGACGTGCATAATTAATTTTGTGACTAGTTAGTTTTTTTTAATTAATATTTTAATTGCTCTGTCATAAGTATGCCTTGTTTGGTGTCATTCTAATCAGGATTTAATTTGTAACATTTTATCTAAGTAACTTTTTTGTGTAACTATGACGCCTTGGTTTATATCTGTAAGAATTACGTTTAACCTAAGTTCTGGCCCAGGCTAGGCGCCTGGACCCAGACATGATGGCGCCGCTCAGGAATGCGCTGGGCCGACATCGGTCTGGAACGTTCTGGTTGGTCCGTCATTTCCGGCGGCCCTGGAATGAGCAGTGGCTCAATAACACTATTTGACAGATTTCTGCTAAAATGTTGTAATTTTTAGTAATTTTAATTAATGTATGTACACATTTTGCATGTATGTACACCATGTTTCAAATTCACTTTTACATATAATTTGTAAGTTATTGTAATAATCAGAGGAGTTCCTCGCAGTGGCCGCAGTGTGGCGCTAGTTTCGGTGGCGCGCATGGGCGCGCTTACCGAAGCTCTCGCCCCAGTCGTTTCCGATCAGCACGCTTGGTAAGACGTGTAAGCCCGCGCTCGCTGAAATGCGGACTAAGGCACTTGGCCAGCCGGCCAGGTTTCAGTTGAAGACTCTTCCGATGGCGCGAGTAATGTAAATGTAAAGTCTATCAAAGTTTGACCACTACCAGTGGCTTAATTTTATTTTGTTCGTTATGAAGGGCAGAATCAGGCACGGCGTGCGCTAACAGTGGAACTCCTTTGTGTTGGCCAAGCCTGGCCAACTAGGTCGCACTAAGCTTTGTTTTTATTTTGCTTTGCGTGTACTCATGTTTGAGTAACCCGCCGGTGGAGGCATATTGCTTTTTTTTTTTTTTTTTTTTTTTTTTTTGCTGCAGATAAACAAAAATGTAAAGTGCCTGAGTAAAGCCATTCATTCAAAAGGAACACTTTAAATTTGTTTTCACTTCAGTGTATCCCGCATACTTCGAACACCATGAACTTGAACCCGAGATAAGAACTCTGCTCTACTGCACGTGGTGCTGCGGTAATACTGCTCACAATTTTGTTTTTTTATCTGTTTGTCTGCACATCCAAATGAGTACAGGAACAAACAAAGGGACCGCCACATTATAAAAACAAATGATAGATTGTCTGAACAGGCAGAAGCAGCTGGTAATTTAACTATGGTATTGAACTGCAATAGCCTTTGAAAAACAGCGAATGAAAAAGCTACAACATTTTCTGAAGTAAATTGAAAGTTATGAGTGAAGTTAAATTAGTATAAAAATTACTATGGTAATGCTAGTTGATCATTTAATGTTCTCCATTTGCATCTGTATTTGTTATTTATTATGGCGGAGGGTGGTGCAAATGTGAAGTAATTTTTCAGGGAGGGATTAAATAAGTACTTTCTTAGAAGTATGCTACGTGAATGCAATGTCTACGATGTTGATATTTACCAATATTGTCATATTGAAAATTATAATTATTTTACTATCCAGAAAATTATTTTCAATGTCACATGAGAGACTACGTAATACAGTATTATAAAGCTCTGTTATTTGCACTTAAAATTATTTAAACATTGTGAACACCTTTGTAAACACTGTGAATGGAGAATTGGGAAAATTCTGTACCTAACTTTTTAACGACCATCCCTGTTTAATATTGACAGGCCGTTATAAATACCAGGACAGTGATGAATGTGAGTACGAAGAATGTTTACAGTAGTTATCTGCCCACCTGTAAACTTAATTTCCTACTGCAATGTGCTTACATTTTACTGTGTGTAGACTAGACACATCTTACAGATTACCTTTTAAGTGCACGTACAATTAAACATGTTTGTGCATCAAAATAATTTTGGGAAAGTGTTACTTTGTTTCTGTTTAACAGTACATGAATGTAATAGCAACAATTATATTTTTGTGATTCAGTGTAATTTATTGATTTTTTCATGAAACTTTTTATTAAATGTGAAGGAATTTTATTGAATATGAAAGTTTTTACTTTAAATTGAACTGAAAATTTCTGGTTCATTTAGGTATTAGTGGTGAACTTCCATCAGTTCTAAAAAGGGGAGAAAAACAGAAATAGAAAAGTTGCAAATATAACCTTAAACATTTAAACATAAATTTGGTGTTTAAAATTTAATTTTATTGTGGTCCTTGAAAAATTAGTAGCTAGTCCTTGAAAGTCCTTGAATTTTAGTTATATGTTGCTGTGAGAACCCTGTTTTACAAATTCTCTTCATCTGCTATCTTATTCCAATGTTTTGTAGGTATCCAACAAGCCAGTCGAAGCATAAAGTAAATATTGTTCTGATGTTGTAGGTAGCCAGTTTAGTTTGAGTGGGAAGTAATGGCGATTGGAACAGCTTCAGACGCTGTGTAGTAATATATGAACCTGAAAAGTTTTACAGGGAACTAGTTCATTGAGGCAAGTAACGTAGGCCCTAGTGTGCTTGATCAACTGTCAAGAAATCAAATAACAGATTAACCCCCCCCCCCCCTCCTTTCCCCCAAAATACACATAAACAAAATTAATAAATGTTAAAGCTTGGAATCAAATTTCATTATTTTTAATTCGTTATTATTGGACAGTTACAGCTATAGTACAGTAATATTGTAGGTGGAGCTGTGATGATCCCTGACCACTACATGTGGCGATGCCGATGTCTCTTGCCACTCGCTTGTTGTTTGTTTATGTTTACTGCTGGTGTTTATTTATGGACTCGTCGGTATGTAGACAGAAAGTTTGAGGTTAAGTTTAATGAAAGAAATTAGTTTCGCTCATACTGCTTTATTTCACTGTGAATCAGATCATAGTTACAATACTCGATTGACATCAATTCTCACTGCTAGTGCACCACAGGATCTAAAGTTTAATTCCGGTAATATACAAAAATTATGTCGGTTGTGCTACCACCATGTCCGATTTTGTTTCAGTGCTAATTCCCGAGTATCTGATTTTAAATTGTTCGACAAGTGAGAAGAACCCGAAGAAGTAGTTATGTTATTCTCCCAGGGATATACTATCCATTACAGCTTTCCAACGCCTGATCAAAGTTCCAAAAGACAAAACAAATAAAGATGAAAAGAGGTTGTACATTAAAATAATAAAGAATATTAATACAAATACATTAATCGGGGACAAAGGTTCGCAACAGCGGAACTTCTTTCGCGGCACAATACCCTAAGCAACCCCCTGCGACGACTGACCAGCGTATGTCAACAACCTAAGTCATGAACAAATCATCAAGAAAACGATGAACCCCAACATCGGCGCCAGAAATTCTACAACCTGGAAAAGCTTGCAACACAAGAAGTTACTCACTTCACCAGGAAAATCTTAATAACTACTGAAAATTGTCAAAACTCAAAAACTAGAAAAAATACAAAAAAAAATAGTAATATCAACAAAAATAATTAAAATTTTACTGTGGTCAATTTGAAACCAAACAAGCCAGGAAAGTAAAATAATGACTCTACTTTAAATTTCCCAACTGTATTTTAGATTTAAATTTTGAAAAATGAATTTAAATTACTCTTGCCCTTAATTACTAAGTAATTGAATCCTGTTGTATCATCCCGAACACCTGATGAACCAATACTGAATAGGGCATACACCCTGTTATTAAGATTTAAATTTAATTATGGGAAAAATAAATTTTTTATGTAAATTTAAATAAGGTGGCTGAACACTTCACAATATAAAACTAATCAATATACTTGAATTAACTTTACATTGTTATTTAAATAAAGGAACTGTTATAGGCGTATATTACTGATAGTATAAGGAAGGGCCTAATAAATTTATGTACTGTATGTTGACAGGATTAGAATTAAAATACTAATGTATTTTGGACATGAAAACTGGCTGCTACAAAATTAGTTATATCTCCAACTCTTAACAATTAATCTTTTTGATATAGCCTATTTGGTATAGTTATACTGCACAACACATTTACAACAGTATCCAAATATCTAGTTGCAAGGAGAAGAAAGAAGTTCCATTACAACAAGGCGAACTTCTAGATACCTTGGCCACATCACATGGATTGTCTTAAACATGTTTAAGATGACTACATTAGGCAGAAATTTTTTGCTTGAGTTTGAAACAAACCATGTACGTATTAAGGATTTCACACCTGTAGCGAACAAAATCAATGAAAATTCTAACCTTAACAAATGTTTGACGTAATATGTTCTGTACTTATAACTACCTCAGCTCGTATCACTTCTCGTATTGTTACTACAGTATTAATATAGACCTACTACTAGCATAACAAATATCAACAAATCAAATCGGAAAGTTTTTTAGTTTAAAGAGCGTGTCATGATAGCAATTCCAGTAGTTAAATGTTTCAAAAGTGGTCTAGTTCAAAGCACATTGAGATAATTTACTTTAAAGGAATCCTTTATTACAAGAAAATCCTCATATTAGCGTTTCTGCATGATCAATATTTTCTGAAACTATCAGAGTAATCTAACATAATTTTAAAAGTAATCATACAATCATTTGGTCCATTTTGATATGTTTTAAAATTTTTCAAATTATAGGTCAGCGAAGAAAAAATTAGTTGAGAATGCACTAAAATTTCTTACACATTTCGTGAAAGAGAATTGGAGAAATGGTAAGGTAGAGTTATAATTGCATTTGCTGGCTACAATTTTCTATATACAGAAGTATACTGTTATAACCGTTTAGGATTTTGCGTGACCAGGAGTACTACTATCTGGGCCTAGAAGAACACAGGCTCGCCACTTGTCATATCACCTCTTTAAGTGCCAGGTGCACAGCTAGAATCAGTTTTCACTGGAGGACGACTCTTTAATTTTCGTGCTTGTTGCAGACATGGAGTGCTTGGAGAAGCTGCTCCGCAAGGCTGTGGTGTACGGCCAGCCAGCCACTCGACAGCCGTGGAAGAAGATTCTCATCGTGGTGGAGGGAGTTTACAGCATGGAGGGTTCCATTGTACACCTGCCGGAGGTGATAGCCCTCAAGAAGAAGTACAAGGTATGCCTTCATCACTGTACTGTACAGTTTGCACAGTGTCCTGTAGTACCATACATGGGATTCATTTGCACACATGGGGTTGTCTTTTGAACACTTGGGGGGTGACTTTGAACACTTGGGGGTGAATTTGGATGGATGGGGTTGTCTTTGGACAGGTGAAATTGTCATTGGATGGGTGAGGCTGTCTTTGGACGGGTGGGGTTGTCTTTGGACGGGTGGGGTTGTCTTTGGACGGGTGGGGTTGTCTTTGGACAAGTGGGGTTGTCTTTGGACAAGTGGGGTTGTCTTTGGACAAGTGGGGGTTAAATTGAAGTTTGGAATTTATCACAAGTAACGTTTTAACTTGGAGCTGTCAAATGTGGGAAAAAATATTTTTAAAAATGTTTTATTAAAGTGCAGACCCTGGATATATGCCACAGATGATAAGTGGGCGAGATATACAAGTACGTACTGTAAGATTATCATTAGAGGCACGATTTTATGGTTTGGTTTTAGGTTATATTCATTATTTAAATTGAAATTCAGTTATTGTTAATATGTAAAATTCATAGAAACGCATATTAATCAAATATACTTGTATACTTAAAGTAAATAAGTTTTAGAAAGCTGCATAGCTGAGAATAACTGTTTTATGAGGTACTATTTTGATGAACTATAGCAAAATAATCTTAATTTAGGATTTTATATTGTTGTAATGGAGTTTTGTGTTTGTTGAGAGTGTGTATTTTCTTCAGTCAGTATGTTAAAAAAATTAAGTTTTACGTACTTAGTTTGGTTTTATGGCTTATATTGGATTTCATTGTATGGCAGTATATTAATATGCATTTTGGTGTTATTACAGTTTTATCACTATTCACCACATAATCTTGCATCTTGTCAACAGTTATGGCATGGTTATGGTAATAGCCATTAAAAAATAATAATGCTTCTTTGCATATTTTAAGAGAGCAGCTTTGTATACAGATGTGAGCGAGTCATTTGTTCTGATAATTAACAGGCTGTACATTGTTAAGTAGTTACATTTTATCCAGTTGTAAATATATTTTGTGGCCTTGGATGTTAACTTATGAAATATACAGTAAGCACAGTCTTCATTAGTGGCATAGCAATGTTTATAGGATTAGTAAGTAACAACAAATCATATCTTCACTGAAAAGAGTAATTTAGCTATGCCTTAAAAAGAGCTAGTTTTGTGAGCATACTAAGTTACTGTATTTACCTATTTAGATGAAGTTTCTCTAGTAACATGAGAGCTTACAGTTTCACTTTTTAGGTATTATTTACACTTCAAAGAGCATTCTCTGCACAATTACTTTTTGAATGTGTAACACGATTGAACACAGTCGATTTTTCTCAGTTGAATGTTTCCATAACACTTTGTGCATGTTGACAAACACTGAGCTACACCGATCAGCAGTGGTCCAGTGACAATGGTATGTTTGACCAAATATGCTGAATGCCCTAATTACGGTCAGCAACTGTAAAGACATTTGACACAAGTGGTAATATTTTTTTTATAGTTGCCAAGTGAGGTAGCACAACTGTAACACGTTGGATTCTCATTCGGGAAGACTCTGGTTCAATCCCTGGCTCCGGGCATCCTGATTTCAGTTTTCCATGGTTTCCCGATTCGTTCTAGGTTAATGCTGGGATGGTTCCTTATCAAAGGCCATGGCCGACTCCTTTCCCAGCTCCTGTCTTTGTTTCAAATTGTCCCTCGCAGTCTCTAAAGACCTTGCTGTTGACAAGATGCAAAGCCCACTAACCTAACCTTTTATAGTTTCTTTCCCAAATGAGTACACTTTATTGACAAATGGTAAGTGTTGTTTCAGAAACCAAAACCACAGTATTCGAGAAAATTTTCACACTTAAAGCTTGGTTAACCATACTCCATTTAAACTGCCAGCCTAGTGAATCGCTAGGAGAAGAATTCACAGAAAATACATTAATTACATTTAGAAATACATTTGTCTTTTTGTTGAAAGTAACTGAATAAACAAGAAGTATAAAATTAAAAGTAGGGTAGAGTTCCGTCAATCAAACTAATTGGGACCAAGGTCTATTTGAAGAAGTGAGAAATTTTCAGTACTGTGGTGGTGCTCCTTCGCCGTGTTGTTATAATTATCTAGATGTTGGAAGTTATGATGTCCCTGTTCGGGCGCCAGAATGTGGTGGTGCTGCTTTTCTGCGCGACCTCCTATCACCCTCTGTTGGTCGTAGTCGTAGTTAAAGGGTCGTCTGCAGCTGCTGCGTGTTGTTGTTGATTCGGGGACGTAACTCTCCTCCGTTGCTATTGCAAGTAGTTAGCAGGCAGAAAAATGGCAAAAACAAGTGAGCTGATGTAGAGGCGGTGCCTATTATATAGATGCCCGGATATCAGTGAGGCTAATCAGCCACAGATGAATAAATAAATAAAAATCTCTTTTATTTAACCTATCTTTTGATGCACTTTAACAGACAAAGGCAATTCACATTGCGAGTACTCGCCCAGAGTTAGTTGAGGTGACTTTTTTTATCTACGGATCATGACTTGCCACTTGCCTCCGTAGTGGTACTTGGTCCGGCACTTTGTCTACCTTAATACCCGGCTATATCGTTGTGAATATCTACTTCTGGTTACATTACTATAAAATGAAAAGGCAGTGTGTCAAAAGAGGAGAGACAAAAAAAAAAGACTGATCTCTTCTAACGAATCCGTCCTCTAGGCTTCACAGCCCCTCTACCACGTCTAACACGTCCTCTTCCTGCCACCATGACGCCCCAACTAATCAAAACGCTCAGCCGGCCATCTCCCGGCGACCGTTCCCTAGCTCCGATGGATCACAACTGTTTTCAAACTAATCAACAAAAACTTAGCCGGCCATCTCCCGGCGACCGGTCACGAGCTCCGATGAATCACAACAAGCTGATGACAAACACAAACAAGAAAAACTTAGCCGGCCATCACCCGACAACCGTCGATGAGCTCCGATGTACGACGACTAACTTTCCTGAGCGGACACCCAGACTTACTCGGCCGAGCGGCGGAGGGATACATCAGGATCCAACTTGCCTAAAAAACTGGTCGACGGACATTTATAACCTAAAAATTGTATGTAAGATAGTTACTGATAAATTTACAAAGCATTTTATTCCATAATACCAGCTAAATATTCCTTAATTTTATTAAATAGGGATGTACATCGTCATCAATCTGTCGGGGATCACCACCTTCATGGAGTTTTGCGCCAGACACTACCACCCACGTCGATCGAAAAACGCCCGGCAGAGCTCATTGCATTCCAGCACGTCCCAATACGTGCCTCCAAGCGAGTGAACTCTGACCTGCCTGCCAATAAATCCATCCAAGCACAGGCTAGTTCAGAGCTTATTTGAAATTTTAAAGCCAGCGCTTCTCGGTACGTGCTTCCAAGCAAGAGAACTACAACTAGCCTGCCAAATAAATCCTATTCCAGGAGAAGCAAGCTAAGAGGCTACTTGAAATTTAAAAAATCCAAACAAGGCAAAATATAAAAAACATTTACTTAGAAAAGGTGCTTGAAATTAAATTAGCTTTAAAATGAGTCCAAACACGATCTAAATCCGAAACAATTGACACGTAAAATTAAATACTTTTCTCTTGCTTTAACAGTTAAATTTTAAATTTTGAATAGACTTTTACTGTTAATTTCTCTATTAGCATCCCCAATTAATATGTTGGATCCCGCCATATACATCCTTACACCTGGTTAAGTTGGCCTACTTAATTTGTTATAAACAACAGAGAAAAAAAAATGTTAATTAAGACAAAAAAAATTGAAATTACTGTATGATAAGAGGCCAGGTAAGTGCTACGTGCCAGTGCACGTCACGGTACTCAACATAGGGGTCTTCAGATGTGGTGAGAGGCAACATGTGAGTATGGAGCAACGCTGGAATAAGAGGGCGGGAGATCCTGAGAAAACCCGCCAATGAACTGTATCATATGACTAGATTCCCACATGCGAAAATCTGGGGATCAACTTCGTTGGGAATCAAAACCGGATAGCCTTGGTTGGAGGTGAATCTGACCATTCTGCCACCGTGGCCCCAGAAGGCCTGTTTGAATCATTAAAATTTTAGATTTACTGAAATCCTTTGCATAGTATTTTATTGGGGTGGAATATTGCATCAGTCATTAAATTTATATTGTTTCAAAATTGTTGCGATTTTGCGAGAAAGCGTAACAATTCATGTTTGTGTGTACCTACGTACTGTAATACTGTGATAAAATGATGTCAGTGGTGGTTATAATATTGATATTTTGGACACAAAAATTTTATAGACCCGTTTTAGTTTCTTGCAAACACCTGTGGAAACCTCATTGTGTATTACACATTGCGAAAATACATTTAAAATGTTCCCCTGTACATGTACTCAGCTCACAGATACTGTACTTTAGTCGCTTCTGTAGTTTCATTGTAAGTTTTATTATCAGGAGAATTTTTTAATTAGAAATGTTTCCTGTGAAATACAGAAGAATGTGAACGTGAACGTTCATATGCTATTTTTCATGAAATCGGGGAAACTCAAAATAACTGATTGTCTTTGCTGCAAACAAGTCATGAAGGTTTTGTGAACAGACATTTTCCCTTATCTTTCTGCAGTATTCTTGTTTGAGATGCCTGGAAGCCTGTAAACTTAAAACGTAACAAATGTTGTATCCTTTCACACAGTGCTGTACAAGAAATGCAGCCAAACATTTTTATTGTGTTAATGTAGGCGTATCTGTACCTGGATGAAGCACACAGTATCGGGGCGATGGGAGGCCGGGGTCGGGGCATCACGGACTACTACCACTGCGACGTCAGAGATGTGGACATACTCATGGGGACTTTCACTAAAAGCTTCGGCTCAGCGGGAGGTTACATCGCTGGCTCTAAGGTAAGTGCATTATGGTCTTGGACATTAGCATCGATCTCAGGTCACCAGACCCATATGTCGGGCTTTTTGAACATTAATGGTGTGGGTTAGTAACTCTTTTTTTAGTGTACGAATAGAAAGCACATGTCTGAGGTGGGTTATTGTGTTGGGTACTTAATAAAATTACACACATTCAGAACACTATTTCCAAGCCCTACAACAAAGCAAAAAATGTTTTGTTTCATCTCAAGCTTTTATCTCAAAACCTAGTTCCCGTATTGACAAAATA
>PNEQ01070224.1:0-23238 GCA_003012365.1 Medauroidea extradentata
TTTTTTTTTTTTTTTTTTTTTTTTTTTTTTTTTTTTTTTTTTTTTTTTTTTTTTTTTTTTGCTGGAACACCGAGCACAAGTTGTATTCAAGCTGAATTTTTAGCTACCCAAGTTGTCACGACTTTCGATTTAGTGTTAAACTCTTTCGATATTTTAGTTACCTCGCTCAAAGCTAAATATTCAACAGCGTTCAATTTAACCAAACTTATTAACGAATCACTTCATGAGACGAAATTACCAGTTGGAAAACGGCATAGAACAAATTTCTCAGAACATTTTTGCTAAGTATTTCTGAGTTTGTTTCTTGGAGTTAAAACGATTAAAATATTTACCTTCCGATGTACAGTTAAATATTGCGTAGTTATTGGCCAGCTTCTTGGTGTATTGCTCAGATCACCGACTTCCCAACAAGGCGATCCGGATTCGAGTCCTTTCCCGATTTTTTTGCACGTGGGAGACTCTATGGACGTTGTCATTGACCAGCGAGTTTTCTCTGGGTATTCCTGTTTTTCTTGCCCTTTCATTACTCATTTTCTTCATTATCACCACGAGACATACTAATGAACAGAGGTGTGAAAACTCGCTCGTTCTTTCAAATGCAAGATATAATTAATACAACTGAAAGTTAATGCCGCACTTTCGTATGTCACTTGAGCTATCTGACACCAGGAGGGCGCTTAATCTGTAACAAAGAAGCAAATAACTGCAAGCCTAGTCATATGGCACCAATTTGCTATCGAGGTATCAATAAAGAGCTACTGTCTTCTTGATTCTTGAAGACTATCCTATACGTCAATGAACCCGTCTATTTCTTAGGTCTCTGCTCAAGAATGATCAGGATCTCACGGAATTTTCACTCGTTCGAATTAGAAAGTTTTTTTTAATACAGGCATGTCGTTCATTCACGTAAAGGTCGGCGCATTATTAAAACATTTTGGTGCTCCATTCTAGTAGTGTTATCTTCTCAAACGTTCAAATGGCTCAATTGGTAACGGCTTCATCTGTTGCAATCCATAGATGACGTCAGTATGAATCGCTACTAGAGTCAGTTCTCAGAGACAAATTATAAATGCTAGTGGACAGCGAAAAGAGTAGTTTTATATTAAAAGTAAGTACCTAGACTTTCTTTGGTACTTTTTTGGAAAAATATGTATAAGTATGCGACAGAGGTAACATTTTATGATCAGGGTAAGTGGGAGTTCCCTGATATTTTGTTCAGTCGCATTCGTATGAAAGACTTGCAATTAAACGTAAGCCTATTAGTTTGGCTATATTTTAATGCACACAGGAAATAAAAAGTTGTTTGAAAAGTTTAGAAAACTATTCGAACCGTTCAGTTCATCAAATCAAATACGAAACTGAAATTCTTCATATTATTAAAAGTTACTTGGACCTGGTGAATGAGCTGTGCTGTAGCGTGGTACGAAAATTGTTTTTTTTATGTATAACTATTAAAAGTGTTTGCAATACGTTTATCTACGAAAATAAGACACACTTTAAACTATGCCCTAATTGTTTAAAAGAATACCGTCGTTTATTAATAACATTGGTAAAATATGATTGTTAGCCTCTTAAAAGTGGTAAAAATAGCTTTTTGAATTGGCTGTAACAGGAAAAATATCAACCGAAATCGAAAAACAAAATGATAGTTACCTGCGTCGGACTCTATCACATACTTTTCTCAAATAAAATAAAAGGGCAGCCTCTTAAAGTCCTGTTGAAAAACACTTTCTACGGAAACACTGTGCGTTAGTTTAGTACTCCCACGTTTAGAGGCGAGATGTGTTTAAGAATCTACTTAACGCCTTACCCTGTTTCCGTTCTTAAAAAAATACAATGTCCAAATAACTCTTAAACAATAAGTAAATCGTTCACAAATATAATATTAACATAAATCAAAAAATTAAATAAATACCTTTAGATATGTCTTAAAATTATTCGCTGACTGCGTGTAAAACTGTAGTCGTATGTTTCACTCCAGTAGTGAAAGGCACAGCGTAATCTGGATAATCAGTCAACATTTAAGTCATCACTACTGTGAAGAATGACGGATAATATGTTTTCACTAGGGCCACGATTTTGTCGCGAAAAGATTTTTGCCCCTCTCTTGTTTCAGTATGTCACGTGCACATCGGTAGTTATGCTTCATGGTTATTGGCAGCGTGTCTTTGTTCAGACATGTATCTCATTTGACTGCACCAATCGTAATGAGATATTTGTGACTCCGTACGTTTGTGACTTGCCAAGGCAAGAGAGAGTAAAATCAACCAATCACAGACGATGTAGCAGAGCTGCAGATGTGCACAGAACGCATTGAAACAAAATGTTACAAAAATCTTTTCCCCATAAAATCGTGGCTCTAGTTTTCACCCTTCCTTCTTCCAATCTCCTACGACTACCAACCACACACGCGTTCGCATTTGTTACAGTATTTACTGCCTATACGACATTTTAACTTTGTATTGCTAATTATTGTTAATGTAATCTACGTCAAGGGCGCGGTCTACCTCAATTTTCATCACAATGTTTTTATTTTTATACCTGTACCGATTATTTTTTTCTGGTTTTAGACACAAAATGTGATCACATTTTCCTCTTATAAAAAATTTTTACATCGCAGTTTTTGCGCAAAATTAGCATGTTTCCGCCTTAAGGACGACACTAAAACTAGCTCACTTACCAAACTGAAAAAATTTACAGTGAATAACGATGTTGTAGGCTACAAATTAAGCTACGTTTAACCACAAAGTAAAATAGTTTTGTATTGAAAAAAAATGAATTTTTATAAATTTTGTTTTAAATTTCAGCATTTTTATTTAAATACAAAAAATAATATTCTTTGTTTTTATGTACGTGGAATTGTAGCCTGTGGCGTCTTTATCCACCGTGAATTTTTCCAGTTTGGTATATCAGTTGGTTTTACAGTAGTGTATCCCTTAAAACGGAAACATGCAAATTTTGACTTTAATAAGCTATTACGTGAAAACTATGAGAGATAATAAAATTTTTATAAGAGCCAAATTTAGTCACATTTTGTGTCTAAAAGGAAAAAAATATCTGGTACAAATTAAAAATAAAAACACGGCGAGTATCCCAGTGTAACGTTTTGTCTTTTCTCTAGAGTCCACGATTTTTCGCGAAAATAATTCTGCAACAGTTTGTTTCAATGCCTTATGTGCACATATGAAGCTATGCTTCATGGTTATTGGCAGAATGTATTATTGCACAGACGTGGTTCATTTGACTGAGCCAACAGTAACAAGGTTACTGCGACACCACACGTCTGTGATTTGCGGGTAGAACCCTAGACGCTGAGAGTATTAACAGCCAATCACTGACCATGAAACAGGGCTGCATATATGCACATAAGGTATTGAAACAAATTGTTGCAGAATTCTTTTCGCGAAAAATCGTGGGCTCTACTTATCTCTCAATATTTAATAATTATTAGAGCCACTATTTTGTCGCGAAAAGACTTTTGCAACATTTTGTTTCAGTGTCTCTTGTGCTCCTCAGCAGCTCTGCCTCACGGCTATTGGCAGCGTGTCTTTGCTCAGACACGTCCCTCATTTGACTGCACCAATAACAATGAGGCTATTGTGACGCAATACGCCTGTGATTTGTCAGTAGAACCTCAAGACGTGTCACAGTTAAAACGTCCAATCACTGACCATGAAACAAAGCTGCGGATGTCAACATAAGGTATGGAAACCAAATGGTGCAAAAATCTTTTCGCCATAAAATCGTGGCTCTAATAATTATACTTTTTTCCTCCGAGGCTTGGTGGTAATACACGATAGGAGCAATCAATATTCTAGTGTACTAGATAATACTGTACTAGTAGATTTCAGAAAGTAGTAGGTAATGTTCTGATGCGCACGTGTACTAGGTCGGAGTGTAAGAGACAGATTCGCAGCGACTCGAAATGGGACACGACCGACCTGCATTCGCCACGAGACACTGGCGGATCCGAGCACATTATTTACGACTTCCGGTGAAACAGCTCGCTCGCTCGCGCACGCCGCATTACGACCGGCGCGCGGTAAAATGAGACTCTTGCTCGCCAGGAACGCCCGCGGAGATCCACGTCATACCGACGACAAGGTCATGGAATCCTCTGGTAAGATAATCGAACAGGTACTGGCTGTTGACGGTACAGTCAGCACTTTCCAAGCAATAATAAGAAGAATGGAAAAATCCAAAATATACGATGTAATTGTGACCGCAGACATTAACTTTGAAGTACTGTACGATCCAATATATTGGGGACTGAAAAATTCGCGTTTTCGTTTGAGCAGAACCTAGGATTCAAACAGTTATAAGTTCATGTTACTTTCGCAATTGACCCTATACCACGGCCGTAGAAGAACAGGTCTTGACACTCGCCTATCTAACAATGTATTTTGCTTGACCCCCTTGTTGATTGGCTGTAGTTCACCGTTACCGAGAATGTCGTGCTTTTTGGCGCTGTAATTCGGGCGGTCGTACTCAAACTCCGTCCCCTTTTTTCTGTTGTTAAATTTATAAAGTAAATAACGATTGGTGGAGTCTTTTCTTAAATTTATGAACGGAGGAAGTATTTCATAAAATGATTTTAAAAAATACGTTTTTATAAAGTGTTTATCTTAGTGGACAGGAAGTGGGCGGAGTTTAGTCCGACCGCCGTAACAGCAGCGCCAATAAAACACAATATTCTCGGTAACTTGGTGAACTACAGCCAAACAACAAGGAGGTCAAGTTTCCAGGCGAGTGTCCAGACCTGTTCTTCTACGACCGTGCCCTAGACTAATAGACACATACATACTGTAAGGCGCTCAATAAAAACAAAGAAACAACTAAATGCATACCTATCTTGTGGTATCACTGTGTGCAGTCAATGAGCAGCTGTTGTCTGCTTGAGTACACATATATTCTTGGAGGTTGATTTTTTGACCACGAAATATTACATATTTCCTTGGGAAATAAGCCAAAATGAAGCAAAATAATTTTTTTGCTGACAAACGGAACATTATTTTAAAAAACGCTCTGGCAAAATTGTATATCGTATGACGAGTCATAGTCTCGATTTTTTTTTCAAAGCGTTTAGTTAAAAAAATATTCGAATTATTTGCAATTGTTTAAAATTAATGAAAGACAATGGCCTTAAGGCGACTGCCCTGCCAGCCGGCATCCAGGCCAATAGGAAGTCTGCCGTAACATGCAGGAGCCAAACAGACACGGGGCTGGTATCAACAGTCTTGGTCAGCCAATAAGCGACGAAGTTCGTCCTCATCAAAAGAGCTGCCTCGTCATTTCATATCTTCATTACTTCTTGAGATTATGTTTTAGAGTGTGTTTGTTTTTCACGTTACAAATACGGTTTGTTGGAAGTTTTCACGGTTTTTAATAAATGCCCTAAAAGGTCCCATAGTAATGTGTGCCGCATCGAGATGAGCAAAACAATCAGTGGTGGCATGTATGTAGCTTCGATATGTATTGAGCAGTGACATGAAGTGACTGTGTTGCAAGTGTGATTGTTCTCGCTGTACTAGTTAATTTCTTCCTGTACACGTCAGCCTCTCAGACGTAGTTGTGCAGCGGGTGTATAATGTGTGTCTTGCAGCTAATTTGTGAGTGGCCGCTTTACATTGTGTTAGACACAGTAGTTACTGATTTCTGCTGCATGCACTGAGATCGTACAGTACTGAGCAAACACCAGCATACGTACCTTGCAACTGCTCATCACACGCCACTTGTATTGAGCTATATATAGGGTC
The DNA here is from genome assembly GCA_003012365.1 of Medauroidea extradentata. Taxonomy (NCBI): domain Eukaryota; kingdom Metazoa; phylum Arthropoda; class Insecta; order Phasmatodea; family Phasmatidae; genus Medauroidea; species Medauroidea extradentata. Next base: position 5,757 of record PNEQ01070224.1, read on the forward strand.
CGGTAGTTTTCGCGAAAAGATTTTTGCAGCTCTTAGTTTCAGTGCCTTACGTGCGCACCTGCATCTCTGCTTTGTGGTCAGTGATTGGATGCCGTAACACCCAGCGTCTGGAGGTTAAACCCGCAAATCACAGACGCGTTGTGTGGCAGTTATCCATGTACTGATTGGCACAGTCAAATGAATAATGACTATGCGCAAAACACTCTGCCAATAGCCATGAAGTTGAGCTGCTGGTGTGCACGTAAGGCACTGAAACGAAGTTGGGCAAAAATATTTTCGCAAAAACTACCGGGCCCTAGTGATACATACCTAGTGATACCAGCCTTGCTGTCTCCAAGGCTCCGGAGGAGGCACCGATATAATATATAACACGACTGGATTTCAGAAGTACTCTCGTCACCATAAGCTGCATGTACAGTCTGTCACATCCAATAATATTTTGTTAGACTAAGGTTAATTCTACTACAGGTTAAAAAGATCATTGCTAAAAGTTTGTCACAAGGAAAATTTCTGCCGCTTGAGCGCTGGTATCAGTAATGGTGCAAACTGTCCAATCACAGAGCTTTCCGGTATTTTAAGTTACATTAAGTTGATAATATAAAACCCGACATTGGTTTATTTTCAGTTTAAAGTTAATTTAAATGACTTCCGTGATTTCCAAGTCAACTGAAATTTAATTTTACTACGGTTTCGAATTTTTCCTTTTGCTAAACTCTCCCATAAGAAAACATATTTTCTTTCTAAACTGTAGTAGAATGAACCTTAGTAAGATAAAATACAAATACTTGTTTGCCTGGCATGTGCAATTTATATACAATCAACTTTTACTTATTCGCCGCGGACATTGCAGCGGACGCGTATGTTGTATCAGGCTGGGATATTTTGTTCTCGAATGTTGGTCAGCAGGCAGAGGGGGTCACCTCGCGGGTCTCGAAGACGACGTGGGGCCGCCGCCGTGCCCTCGTGTCGAGGAGGAGGGAGGGCAATGTCGAAGTCCACTCAAACATCGCCGTCCCAGCAGCCCCGCGCTCGTACGTTGTTCTTTTCCACGTGTCCGTTACGTCACTCGCCCGCCCGTCCGTCCCTCAACCATTCCAACTCGAGTTTGAGAGTGCGTGGTACATAATTCAGCGCCGTGTCTTGATTCCATTTGACTGCACCAATCAGAATAATGCAATCGTTACATCACACGTCTGTGATTTGCCAAAGGAATCCCTAGACAAGTGAGAGCTAAAATATCCAATCACTGTCCATGAGAGCTGCAACTGCACATAAGGCATATAAACCAATTGGTGCAAAAATTTTCGCTATATTTATGAATAGAGGCATACAAATTTCTCATTATTATGTGGCGATAGGCTAGAATCCACTTGCCTATACTTCATGAACACAGTTCGTGACTTTATTGGCTCCGGGCCTTCGAATCTTTGTTTGTCCACGTCACAGGCACAGAATATTTAGGAATACAGAAGTGAAATAGCTCGTATGACGGCGAACTCAGTCACACACGCCAGCAAAATGGCTTCGCTGGCCAGCAACATGGCGGAAACGCCTACCGCCAATCAGCGCAAGGTATTGCCCTGCTAGTCGACAGACAGGCCAATAGGAAAACAGTAACATGCAGTATCCAAACAGACAGGGGTTGGTATTAACAGACTCGGACAGCCAATATGAGTCAAAGCTCTCTCGTATCTAATGCGCCGCAATTATTTCACGTCTGTATTACTGTTTAATCTGTGTCACAGGTTTGGATTAGTTAGCATTATAGAGTTGACCTCATTTCATTGGTTAAAAAGTCCTTCAGGCGGGCCACATTTACTGTCGGCCAACAACAGAGCACAGTGATTTGAAGTCCAGTCTGCTGTCATACAATAAAGCGAAATTCGCATGTCTGTATTTATAACTGGATTGCAGTCATCAGAGGCGCATCAAAACAACCGTCGTCCTGGCTGTCACAGAAGTGACAGTGGAGTTTATGTAGCGTTTACGGCCGTTCCTGGTAGTTTTAAATTTGTATTAAAAATAAGCAACATAAGTTTTATATCAAAGAATTCCTTCATTGTTTTGTCACGAATATATCATTTTTTTTGTAGCAGTAAACTTCACAGTTTTCAAGATTTTGGCACCCAAAGTGTTACCCATTTTGTTATGGAAATAAGCCAAAATCAAGCACAGTTTTTTAAGAACGAACGATGCATTGTTTTGCAAAACGTCTGTGCATCATATGACTGCTCTTAGTGTTGAATTTTTCCAAAGCATTCAGTTAAAAAGTTTTCAGCTTTTTGCACAAATGTATGCATGGCCTTAAGGGCTTGTTCCCGAGTCTTTTTCAGACTGGTGCCAATAACTCAAATATTTTTGAACCAAAAGTTTTGAAAAAATTTGAGTCAATGTGCAATCACACGGTGCACAATACTGTGGACGCGTTTTTTTAAAATAATGTACCATTCGCCAGCAAAAAAAAAAATTAAATTTCCTTAATTTTTGCTTATTTTCACGATGAAAAACATGGTACTTTGGGTAATGAAATCTAATAAACAGTTCATTATAATTCTACAAAAAAATTCAGCTACAAATTATGACATATAAGTATCAAAATTGTGCAGTGAAATTTTGATATGAGTATTAAGTAGCAATAACAAACATTTTCGAAATCACTGCAAAACGCCGTAACAAGGCCTTAAACTAGCTTAGATTTAATTAATGAAACTCACGTATCGTACATCGCGGCACCTGTCTTTGTGGGATTTCTGTCGTTGTTTTGTCAGCTGGACCGAGAAGTTCTGTCAAGTGCGAGCTGCCCTGGAGAGAGAAACATCAACGTGTGATTCTGAAAAATTGCGGGCGTGGTACGCGGTTGGCCACTTCCTGAACCAGTGCTCGACGTCACGGATGTGCCGTCGTCGTTTCTGTTCTTGTAGTTGTTGTTTTGTTCCCGAGTGCTCGCTCGGTACATCAGTTGTGCTGGACTTCATACTGTTCACTGTCTCCACTGTGATACTCGTCGTAACTTTGAATAAGGGAAACTGGTGAACGATATAAGTATAATCCACGAACAAACTGTCGTAAATATGTTTTATCTTCTGCACATTTATTCAAATACAACTGCTTCTGTTTATGTTGGTAGTGGAAGGAATGAACATTATAAACTCGACATTATACTAACTAATATATAGGGCCCGGTAGTTTTCGCGAAAAGATTTTTGCCCAACTTTGTTTTAGTGCCTTACGTGCACACCTGCAGCTGAACTTCATGATTATTGGCAGAGCGTTTTTGTGCAGAGTTATTATTCATTTGACTGTGCCAGTAAGGACATGGATAACTGTGACACAATACGTCTGTGATTTGCGAGTTTAACCACCAGACGTTATCTGTTACGGCATCCAATCACTGACCACAAAGCAGAGATGCAGGTACGCACGTAAGGCACTGAAACAAGGTGCTGCAAAAATCTTTTCGTGAAAACTACCGGGCCCTACTAATATAACACTGTCGTCTTGATGAATGGAAGAGTGTAATGCTTCTTGCAATGGGATAGAATAAGGTATGCACTGTTGTGGACATACGTAATTGTAATATTATGTCGTACCACTTGTAAACAAGCTTTGAATATCAAAGCTCACAAGGGCGTTACTTGAAAATGCTAAGGATTTCGCAATGGATGGGGAATAACCAGAATCTTTAATGAAAGTAGTGTCATACCAGGAAGTGGTTCAACAATTTTTTGCAGAAACTTAGACAGGTTTTGGCATGGAGAGTTGCAGAAGCTGACTATAGGTCGTAATGGCATACCTGACTTATGAATTGTATGCCATAAATGTGAGGTTGTATTCTGCTGCGTGGTGTTAATGTTCTCCTGGTTTCTTCTGGTACGTATTTCTGGGACGACATAATACTGAAATGGCGTATGTCTACAATAGCGTCAGTACGTCATAAAGTGTATATATCACTGGCAATCCCCGAGATTGCAAACTGACAGTTTTACCTGCAACCCATTGTGGGTACAACGCGTTCTGTGTGGCCTACTCCTAAAAAGGTCGCAAAAAGCCAATCTTCGACTGCTAGAAAATATGCTTTAATGATTAGTGAAAGATCTGAAATCGGTATACACTCGTGTAAGGTACTGTGCATGCTATTCCTAAGCGACGGACATATATCACGTACGTAGCGTAATTTTCTAGTAAATTTGTATTTGCTGACGTTCTGCACACCGCTCGATCAGGACACAGAAATTTCATGAACACACAAAGGAGGATAATCATATCATGCGAAGAACTTTATGAGTACTGGGCTTCACACAATAAAAAAAAACTTAAGAGGGTATGGTAAATAATTCAACGCTAAAAGCATTAATCTATAACTGTAGGTTTCTTGCAGCCAATTTGCGAAAACTAAACAATATCAATCCTAGACAACAGTTTTAGTCAACGTTTTAAGCAAAATTGCTTCCAGTGTTACGAACTTCTGAGGCACAATCTCTGACGCCGGAACCTCGTCCATTTAACTGCGGCACAAGAGATCACGCGTAACGAATTAGTAATTCTGGATAAATATTTACTCATAAAGTTGGCAAATACCATTATCTAGGATTGTCATTGAGTATTTTATCCATATTGGCTTCGAAAAAAGCGTATAAATCAATTGATGTTTTAAACGTTTAATTATCTACCACGCACTTTTAAGGATGTCCAAGTGAGGAAAAATAGTAATTGTATATTTGTATTGAATATTGTTGGTTTTGTAATCATTACTTGGGAGAAAATGTTTCTTTTACGAAAAAAATTAGCTCAGCCAGTTTTCCCATAATGGCATGGCAAAATCAATATCTGCAAGTATTTTTTTTTCTTATAATCCACAAAAACCAATGAACATAGTAAAATTTAATAATAAAAAATCGCACTGAAACTACACGTCATGGGGCCACTGAATGACAAGTTTTAAAATCAATTACAAAAAATTGTTGTGTTTATTTAAATATAAAACTATTTTGTAACGGATTTTAAAACTTGTGAAGCATTAGCACGTGATATGTAGTTCCAGTAGAGTTTTTAAATTTCGTTATATTAATTGGTTTTTGCGGCTTATAAGAATGAAAAACGGTCAAATTTCGACTTTGAAGTACTACTTGCAAGTAACGTCTACAAAACTAACATTATTTCATACAAATATAAAATAACGATTATTCCCCGCTTGAACACCATTAAGCTCTAAGAAATAAAAGCAGTAGTGTTGCAAAATGTGAGCGTAAAAAATATAGAGGTAATATGTGGTTTGGGATAAAGTTAGTAGGCTACTTTTGAAACCCTAGCTAATATCTTTCCTTATGAATAATGCGTAACTTCCTGCCACTTTTTGTTTTATGTGAAGCAACCTTAGCAACGATGAAAGCGTACAGATTGTACCATACTCAAAACTAAACGTCTGAAGTCACGAAAATAATTTTTTAAAATTGTTATTCTAGACAATATGATTTTTGTAGGTGCTCACTTATCGCGAACTGCCTACAGTTAGGGACTGGAAAATTTTGTGAATTCAATGACCTGCAGGCATTGTACTTTGCATACTCAAGCCCGTGCTATTTGTCAACTAGCTGCTACTCTGTGGAACAGCAGACAATGAACGAATAGACGGGGCTTGAGTATGAATAGTATAATGGATTCTAGCCGACAGGTCACTGAATTCGCGAAATTTTCCAGTCCCTAGCTATACTACCTAAATACAACCAATAGGAATAGACTTTGAATACTGTATTTCAGGCTGTATTGATTATACCGAATGTGACTGTACAGGTTTTTTTTTAGTAAAATAATGACGAAATAATACTTGCGAGATATTATAAACGGTTCTTCGCTAGTATTTACTATGAAAAACAATAATTACCGGACAAATTAAATTTCTTTTCCTTAAAAATATCACTCTTGTGTGAATTTTACAGGTAAGGGCGCGCGGTCTACCGCAATTTTCATCATCATTATTTTATTTTGTATTTGTACCAGATATTTTTTTCCTATTTTAGACACAAAATGTGACTAAATTCGGCACTTGTGAAATTTTTTTATCTCTCATAGTTTTCGCGTAATGGCTTGTTAAAGTCATATTTTGCATGTTTCCGTTTTAACGACTACACTAAAACCAACTGATAATTCAATCTAAAAAAATCACAGTGTATAAAGACATTGCAGTCTACAATGACATGCTCATAAAATTAAATAACAAAAATTATTTGTATTTTTAAAAAAATATTGAATTTTTAAAATTTTTATTTTCAGTTTCAGCATTTTTTTTTTAAATTCAAATAATTTTTATTCTTTAATTTTATGAGCATGTCATTGTAGCCTGTAATGTCTTTATCCACTGTGATTTTTTTGAGTTTGTTATATCAGTTGGTTTTAGTGTAGTCGTTATAACGGAAACATGCAAAATATGGCTTTAAAACGCCATTCCGCGTAAACTATGACAGATAAAAAAATTTCATAAGAGCCAAATTTAGTCACATTTTGTGTCTAAAATAAGAAAAAAATATCTGGTGCAAATATAAAAAAAATTAAAAAATGGTGACGAAAATTGCGGTAGACCGCGCCCTTAACGAAAGATTGCGGTTATAGGGGGTTATACGAATGGCACCATGTGAATACGTACCTTTTTTGTGATTGGTTAAACTTACTGATTTCCACTGCCGAATTTAAGCAGTAAGGAGCAGCAGTTGAACTGTGTATGCTTCGGTTTAAACCATAATAATGGGAAAAAAATCCTAAGATATACTGCTTAAGTTTTAATGCCTATATTTTTAATTGCGTCAACCCTTTACGTCGTAAACGAAAGTTTAGTGGAGACCTGCGCGTCTGAGCACTGGGAGCAAGGGGACGGTAAAGTCGACAGTGGCTAGTGCATTTGATGTCACATAGCCTTTATGCGTAATCCATCGAATCGACACATAGACTTCCCGTTAGTCATGGGTCATAAATAGATACAGTGGGAAATCGCAAAAATCTTTCGTGCCTTGTTCTGATTAAAGACGAATCAAAATATTCAGTGCCACACCAGTTATCATTGTTAGAACCACAAACTTTTCGCGGAAAGAATTTTGCTTCAGCTTGTCTCAGCGCCTTACGCGTTCATATCTGTAATTCTGTTTCATAGTCATTTATTGGATGTTTTTACACACGTTTTTTGAGGTTCTACCAGTAAATCACAGACCTGTGGTATTGCAATAACCTTATTGCGATTGGCGCAGTCAAATGAGAGACTTCACTTTACAAAGACACACTGCAACGACCTTGAGGCATAACTGCAGATGTTCACGTAATGCAATGCACTGAAACAAAGTGGGGCAATATTCTTTTCGCGAAGGGTTCATAGCCTTAATTATTGGCCCAGTCAGACGAGGCATACCAGTAACAAAAAAAAAAAAACTTATGTGGATATTAATATAGTGAAGCCTAGCAAACAGTCAATTTTCCCCGTGATATACCAATGTGCCTATTCGTAAAAGGGTATGTATGGAAAGGTAAGATGTCGAGTGAATGACTGGAGCACTCAATTTTCGATAAAATCTGTACTACTCATATAAATTACATGGAACTTTTTTGTCGAGTAGATGTTTTATTAATGAACGTATATATATACAGCACTAGGCAGCAGTATGCTTTTCTTTAGAGTAAAAAATTTAAAAAAAAAAAGTGTTTTTTAGAACAATAAGGGTTTCGTTCCTTCCAGGTCTCTATAATAATCAAATTTCAAAAATACTTGCATATTGACTCGAAAAAAAATCTTACTATCCGAAAACCTCTTCCGCAGATGTTTACGGCCTTTATTACCGAGACATACTTGATCCCTGGTTTGTCCCCGGTGATGTGTAATCCCGTGCGCAGACGCGGAGAAGCTGCGTCCCCTGGAATGCAGCATTGTTTGCTGACAAACAACGAAGCACGGACAGACGTAAACACGCTGGAAGGCGAACTGGTCACCACGTGGCCAGTGCAACTCAAACACATATTATAAACAGGCAAGAAGGTTGTCCAACAACTGACTCACGAGGGCGTTCGCTGTACAGCCTACACTCTAAAAAAAATTGTTCATAAATTTGCCACACGTGTGTATAGGAGCGCTAAGAAAGTAGGCATAGTATAATTGTTTCCCAGACATTCATGGTAGCTCTCCTAAACCTTTTTATAAAACAGTCACCAGATTTGTATTGTAACAGTTGGAAATGTTTGCTTATTTACAAGGCGGAAGTATTGTAACTGTCTCATACTGTGTTTAGGTTACTTCCTAAACATTTTAGGAACTTTTTTATTCAGTGTTAAGGTTGGTTCACAGTTAATAATATAAGCACAGAACACTTAACATAACAGTAGAAATTGTGCACGACCAAGCACCTTGTGCTAAAATAATTCAAAATTGGATTCATACTGTAATGCTTAGCCAATTACATTTTTTTTCAACGAATCTGAAATATTCGTTGCTGTATAGAAGACAAGCGAAGGCCATTGAATCATATTTGAAATGGAATCGTGTGTGGAGATAATAGGAAATATAGAAACAAAATCACAATATTATTTACAATGTAGAAACACAGTTTGTAACATTAAAATACGTTATTCTAACTTTGATTTATTCTTGTGTATTTTTGGAGGTTAAACCACCAAAATACTTTGCTGTGATTGGTTACTGTAGTCTACTATGCGTACGCACAAGAAATGAAATATTATCATTTCCTATGTCAGCATCTCTATGCTCACACATGTACACTATCAAACATTTCCGTAAATTAACTGAAATAATTACAGAAAACTACTGTAATTTTACGGAAGTAGCTTCCGTAATTTTTTGTTTACGGAAGTTTATCCGTATTGTCGGTTTACGGATATTTGACCGAAACTTTCCATAAATTCATGGAAATATATTTCTTCGATTGTAAAGCATATTTTATTGTAGTTATTTAAAAAAAGAATGCTGGTATTAATATCACTATAACGCCTAGATGTAATATGCATGCACACTGGTGCGAAACGAAGATAAGAGATGAGGAGCGACAAGATACAGCCAAGGGCTCGTATCGCGCATGGGCAAAGGGCTGAACAGCCCTGTGTCTGAAGTGTTCCGAGGAGGCCACACACATACTTTATTCTCCTCGCTTCACCTATCCTGCAGTGGCCGGCCACACATGTCACTACATGGGACTTATACAATGACTGAAAAAAAATCGCACCTCTCCTCTGCGCTTCGCGCCAGCGGGTACGCATCTTTAAAGTTATTTATTTCTATGCAGTAAGATCTTTTTCTCATAATGGTACTAATGAAGTTCTGTAAAATCGGGATGTCAAAAGTAAAATTTGTGTCTTATAAATTTGGTCTCTTACCACTACACGGAACTTGCTCACCTACTATCTTTTCACTATGGTAAATTGGCTACAGTATCTGCCTGATCTCAAGGTTGTGGGTTCGAACCCTAGAAAAATTCTAAAAAATTTTCGGGGTACTTTATGGTGTGTCAAGGCCTTGATAAAATATAACGAATAAAAGTATTTCGTTTTTCTGAAAACTGAAGTGCCGGTAATTTAAAGAAATTAAGTTTTTTTTTTTGTAAGGAAAACGTATTGGCCGTAATTTTACGGAGGATTTCATTACCATGCAAAACTGAGAATCCGTTATTTTACAAAGATTTCTGGACAATTTTTTGGTTGTACTTTTCCTAATTTCACGGAAATTTGTTCTAACAGTGTGCTGCTGTTGGCCTGCAATTTGTGTGGTACGCCTGAAGGACTTTAACAACCAATTATTAGAGACGAGCAAAATTCGCGTTATTTTCTGACAGCTGGCTAGACTCCAAGTGACTATAGGCTCGTTAGACGTCTCCCGCTGGCCGATATTGTCGTGACTTGCCGCGGAGAATGCTTACACGGTAGAGAGGCCAATCTCTGTAAAAACGTAACACGCGTAAATGACAACACATAAAAGTTCGTAGCCAATTGAATATCATATTATGCTCTGTTATGTATAGGAAATTGAAGTTTAGCCTGCTACCAAACGATACCGCGAATTTTGCATGTCTCTACCAATTATGTAAGGTCACGTAACGTTTTCGGGTGAGCTTACACCAGTGAATTCCAGCCAGACGTCAAATAATAACGCGGAATTTGCTCGTCTCTATGTAGACATGAACACACCGTAACGTTTTGTGGTTTTAAGTGGGTTCATAATTGATAAACTAACAGTTAGCATAGAACATAGGTCGTTTGCACAAGAGCTGACCTCTACGTATTCTTACCTACCGATTCACAACTACGCTTCAAGGCCGACCTCGACCTTATATCTCAGTCACTCCAGAGCCTCTAATGCGCAGGTAGGCGGTGCCCTTAATATTGGTCTACAGACAGCTACGGAGTGTCAGACGTTTATCACCCAATCACTAGAGACCTGAAAAATTACGCGTTTTCATTTGGACACAAGCTATAGTTCCAACAATTGTATGTTTGTGTCACGTTCGCAATTGAACTTAGACTCATTTAACACTTTCTAGATGTATCTGAGCCAATAATGAAAATGAACCGACAACAGACCTACATAAATTTAACAGCAAGCTGTTAACCAGTTTCTGCTGACTGCCTCAGTTCATATATATTCTTGCAGGCTAGCCTACATGTCAGTGAACCCGCGCATTTTTCCTGTCTCTACCAATCGTACGTGTTGCGAGAAACTACAGTGTTTTCAAGGGTATGTCGTCACAAACATGTTATGCACTATACCATCATTAGAGGTGGTGAAATTTCGCGAATTCAATGACCTGCATGTTAGAGTCAATTATACTATACATACTCAAGCCCTGTCTATTCGTTCATTGTCTGTTGTTCCACTGAGTAGCAGCTAGTGGACAAATGGTCGTGGCTTGAGTATGCATAGGATATTTGATTCTAACATGCAGGCTATTGAATTCGCGAAGTTTCACCATTTCTAACAATTATCTCTAATCATCGGCTGTAAAAATCCTTCAGTCGCAGCCGCTCCGCACAAACTTCCGGCCAACATCAAAAGTCGTATCAGCACGTAGTAGCTTAGAATCCAGTTTGCTGTCAGATAATAACACGAAATTTGCTGGTCCTTACCAGTTACTTATGAAGGTCTAACGTAACTTAATGCAATTATTGATTACTACGCTTCCGTGTCGTTTCCGAAAGGAATTCAGTATTGAATTCCAACTGAGTACTATACCCGTGTACATGCAAGCTTTGGATCTGATTGAAAGCAATTTCAGTTTTCTAGACGAATTGCGTAATTTGTAATGTTGGTGACACTGAAATTATGTTGGATCACATGAAATAAATAAATAAAATACAACCCTGTGTTTATTTTTCTTTCGCTACATACGCAAGTTTCAATACTTCTCTTTCCCTGATGATTTCTAATAAACCTGAACCTTCTTCTGTGGACCACGCCTTCCAACTAAAGTAACAATGAACATTGTACAGCAACTAACACGCACCTCTCAACCAAAAATCCGTAGCCTGAAAAAAAAGAAAAAAAAGTGTGTTTGCTTACTTTCGATTTGCTTTCGAAACGGTTTCTGATTGCATGTCATTTTACGCTTGACTCAATCCGATGCGATCCCAATTTTTTGTGAAACGACCTTGAGATTCAAATCGATTTGAATCACGTTTACATGGCAAATCTCGAAACGACAAGGGTTTTGAAATCGATTTTAAATCGTCATATAAATGTAGTAAATTTTAGTATCAAGGCCTCGCTATTTAGATTTGCAGTGGTTTCGAAAATATTTTTTAACACCAACATAGATGTGTGTATATATATAAACTTTTGGTTTAAAAATATTCGAGTTATTTGCAATTGTTTGAAATAAATGAGAGACCATGGCCTTAATTTTAGGTTGCGGTGGATGTTTATTTTTTTCTCAGAAGTAGTTGTTCCGTGTAGGCGGACGATGCCCTCTGGTCGCGAAGAAAGCTGGGATGTTTAGAGAATGGAACTGTGCTCATGCTCACAATGAGCGACACAGTTGCTACATGGTTTCACTGCCGACGGACGACGCGACATAACAAGCGGCGCAGCAATTGTTCTCTTACCCTCTGGCGTACAGAGCGCGTAGCTCCCGCCTAACGTCAACACCACGACTGTGTTTGTTTTGCATCGAGCATACTCCACAGTCTGCTCCGTGGAACAATACCAGTTTGGTATATTAACAGTCCAGAATACGACCGTTTCCATGAAAACATGTCAAAAGCCGCTGCCTAACCTGAAAGAAATGTATTGCTGTAAGCCACGGCCGTAGAATAACAGGTCTGGACACTCGCCTGGATATTTGACCCCCTTGTTGTTTGGCTGTAGTTCACCAAGTTACCGAGAATATTGTGTTTTATTGGCGCTGATGTTACGGCGGTCGGACTAAACTCCGCCCACTTCCTGTCCACTATGATAAACTATTTATCAAAACGTATTTTTATTAATTTATGAAATACTTTCTTCGCTCACAAATTTAAGAAAAGTCTCCAGAAATCTTTATTTACTTTATAAATTTAACAATAGAAAAAAGTGGACGGAGTTTGAGTCCGACCGCCCGAATTACAGCGCCAAAAAGCACGACATTCTCGGTAACTTGACGAACTACAGCCAAACAACAAGGAGGTCAAGCAAAATACATTGGTAGATAGGCGAGTGTCCATACCTGTACTTCTACGACCGTGCTGTAGGTTAAGGGACACTTTATGAGAATGTGAGGCCACGGACAGAATAAATCTGAGGCCCTCATCTTTTTTTAGATGCAGTGATACTGTGCGTTTATAGAGCCTCACACATTCCTTACATGTTAGCTGCATTGTCATAACTCTGACCTTGGCTATTCTGAATATCAAGGTCGTTGTCTTTATATGCAAATTAAACTTAAAATATTTATTTCACAGCTACCAGCGTGGTTTAACTGGAGCTTTAGAAAGTTCCTTTAATTTCAAACCATAATTTTTAATATTTTTATTCCAAAAAGTAAGTATCCCTAGAATAAGGGGCCCGGGGAAAATGCCCCTTTTGCCCTCCTCTAGACGCGGCCCCGGGTGCCGTACTTCTGTTAAAATAGGGACAACAGCCCAGTTAGAGTACCGTTACTATCTTGATTGTTCCTATAACAATCTTTTCTGTAGAAGGAGTAAAGAGTATATTTATTTTACAGAACGTACATCTACTAAACAGGTTGTTGTAGGAACAATCCATATAGTACCGGCAAGAAAACTGGATTGTTGTCTCTATTTTAACACAAGTATGGTACCTACAACAATACTTTTCTTTCATTGCACCACGCATTTCAAATGCTTTGTAATGTGCAGTGAAATACGTTTTTTTTGCGAAACTATTCCACACGCGCCCACTTCGGACAAGTACGGAATATCGTTGTTAAGAGGAGTCTTCACTGGTGACATATTTACACGTTTGACGCGCGGGAAAAGCGGAGCTCTAAGAGCGAGAGTGCCACGCTTGAGGGGAAGCATATCGCCTCTATTTACAACGTGTTAGGAGCCGCGGTGGCCGAATGGTTAGGCCATTCGCCTTCCAACAAGGCGATCCGAGTTCGATTTCCGACGGGGTAGGTCCACGGATTTTCGCATTGGGAATCGTGCCAGACGATGCCGTTGGTCGGCGAGTTTTCTCGGGGATCTCCCTTTTCCCTCGTCCCATCATTCCGACGCTGCTCCATACTCACCTCATATCACCCCTCACCTGCGCCCTTAAGTGTTTATCCCTACTAAGGCAAGATTTCCGTGCAAAAATACATTCCTCGCCAGCTCAAATGTCCTCGATGTTAAGCGCTGACCGAAATTCTCTCACTTACTGAAGAAGAAACAACGCTCCTACCGGCGTTAGCTGGAATCAACGTGTCTCCTGTTTTTCTTATAAACTTCCACATATTGCCTTGTAAGATATTTGCTACTACTCGCCACAGGCTCAGTTTCCGTATCAGTGTCACAGAATACGTAGCGTTATTTATCCTGTGTCAGTATCTAGATGGTTCTCGCGCCGGCCGAAGTAGCTAGCTGTTGACATTCTCGCCGCGTTTCCGGTTTTGTCTACGCTCCCTCTTGCTTCCTCTGGCGCCATTTCCGCCCTTGCGTAGCTCGCTCTCGCGCGCACTCGCTTGCTGTGATCCAAGGAGGTTATATAACAGTTGTTATGTTTACTGTAAAACCTCCTTGCTTAGACCGCGCCCAGCACCGAACACACAAGTCCCTCGTAACTAGGGTAGAGAGAACAAACCCTTAACTGAAGACTGTCGAAATTCCCTTCCTCCAAAGAACTATTTTTATTCGACAAGGAATAAATGTTACATAGAAATAAAAATTAAATGATATTATGCATCTATATTAACGCATGTCATTACTAAATTGTTTAACTGGATTTATTTGTTAGGACATACTCCATTGCGAAATAAATGACCGTCAAAAGAAAACTAAAAATAAGACAAGAAAACATAAATAAGCAGAGTTTGCTTTAGTCAACAGGATACAACATAATATTCCAAAACTGAAATCGGGTCAAATAAAAAAAAACCTAAGTTGACATGCGACACAACGATGAGACGAAACAAAAACACAGTATATATCAGACACGAACAGAAATACAGCAAACGACACAACGATGAGACGAAACAAAACACAAAGACGATCATTTATTTCGCAATGGAGTGTGTCCAAGCAAATAAATCCAGTCATACACTCCCATTTACAGTTATTTCAAAGTTCATAAACTGTTTAATTTGGTACGGGCAAAAGTTAAATGTAATAACGAAAATTATAGTACGACTAGGCAGTTCTGGTACGTATGTTCTGACGTTGGTATTATCAAAGGAGAACTGTAGCATACCTCGGGCGTCTTCGGTGAAAATAATATTCTCGGTTGAACATTCAAGTTAGGAAGCTCTCTGGTCAGGCTGCTTTGATGCGTGCGGTTCGTGTCACACGACAGCATGCGCATACAAACAAATAAACGCTTTATACGTAGGGACCCTTGTTTTTCGCGAAAAGAATTTTGCCTCACTTTGTTTCCGTGCCTTACGTGCACATCTGCAGTTCTGCTTCATGGTCAGTGATTGAATATTTTAACTGTCGCGAGCCTTGGGTTTCTACCGTCAAATCACAGACGTGTGGTGTTGCACGAAAGTTTTTTAAATTGGCTCAGTCAAATGAGATACGGCTCTTCACACAGACACTCTGCCAATAACCATGAAGCAGAATTGCAGATGTGTGCGTAAGGCACTTAAACAGACTGGGGCAAAAAATCCTTTCTCCGAAAAAACTGGGTCCCTAGTCATACGACGCTAATTTTGCCGATCCTTTAAAGTATGTCGGATTGGCTGTTTTTAACTCTCAGCGTCTGGGGTTCTACCCGCTAATCACAGGCGTGTGGTGTCGCAGTAATCTTGTTCTTGTTGGCACAGTCAAATGAGCCACGCATGTACAATAATACGTTCTGCCAATAACCATGAAACATAGCTTCATATGTGCATATAAGGCATTGAAACAAACTGTTGCAGAATTTTTTTCGCGAAAAATCGTGGGCTCTATTAATGGCGTACCGTTGTTGTGTTCCAAGGCGTGCAATATTACAGCTCCGACTGTACGCTTTGAGCACGTGGTAGTTATGTTGCAGAGACTTAATTGTTAGAGGCAGGAAAAATTGGTGGGTTCACTAGCCTGCCAGACTATTCAAGAACTGAAGCAGACAGCAGATGCTCATTAGCTGCTTGTTGTTAAAGTGATATACGTCTACGTCTGTGTTAGTTACATTTTTATTATCGATTCAGAGACCTCCAAAAGGTGTCAAATAAGCCAGAGGCCAATTGCGAAAGTGACACAAACGTACAGTTGTTGGAATTCTAGCTTGTGCACAAATGAAAAAGCGAATTTTTCAGGTCTCTACTAATTGTGGACTGAATTCCAAACCAAGCTAACTCTAACGTTTCAGAATTAGCAGAAAAAAATAATTTCTTTACTGTGTACATTTATTTCTATCTGAAATATGATACTAATAGGAGTAAAAATATTGTATTTTAATTAACGTATTTAAGACAGATATAAATACACACGAATAAGATGTCACTTTTTACTGCAATTTCATAAATTTTGGAGTCAGTATTGTTTTGAATTCAGGTCCCCAATTGTATTACTGGAGGACTCATACCTTGCCTCTTGTACTCTACTAGCTGTGAAGTAGATCTGCCCCTACCTTATGCTGGTTCTACAAATGTAAGGTAAGGTAAGTGGAGTTAACGTCTCGTCGACAGCGAGGTCATCAGAGACGGTGACGCACAACTTAGTACAATGACACGAGCTGGGAGAGAAGTCAGCCATGGTCTTTGTTAAGGAACCATCCAAGCATCCGACTGAAGCGATTTCGGGAAAGACCGGTGCCGGGGATCGAACCCGGGTCTTCCCGAATGCGAGTCCAACGCGTTACCTTTATGCCACCTCGCTCGGTGATGGTCCCACAAACAACTATATAGTCATTGCTGAGTACCACACGTCTTGGAACACTCCACGCCACGTCACTGCTGCAGATGTGCACGTAAGGCACTGAAACATGTGGTTGCACGATTATTTTCCTCATAGTCAGTGGCTGTAACCATGCATGATCAGAGCACATGCGCGAACACGACCTTGCCGGGCGAGACAGGTCGTCAGTCGACCAGAGGCTTGTCAGCTTGCTCGCGAGACATCCCCGGGGGAGTCGTAACGTTGCTAGAAGGCTTGACCTCTTCTGTCAACAGCGACGTATCGTCCTCGCATCAGCAGACTCTCCGCGCACCAATCGCGATCGCCGATAGCGAGATGGACTCTAGTCCGCCTAGCCAAGGGTTTGGAGGTCGCCGACGTACTTTCTCGTCTTCTCCGAATAACAGGGTCGCTTGTATCGCCGCTAACTTTCCTGCATTGTTCGAAGAATACTGCAAACACGATAGAGTATTTATTTTTGTGGTCTTCGAATGGTTCCTGCAATTGGTAAGTGTTATAAACTGAACCGAATTTTTTTTTTTTTGCCATTCACCATTGCGAGCGAATGTTTCCGAGCCGCAGAAAACCTGCACAGTAAAACAAAAATGAAAGCCAGTATAAGTTGTTGTCAACAAACACATAAGATGTATTCAACTCCGGAATACAGTCATATTATCCAGAAGGACGGTAAAAAAATTAATAAGAAAACAAATCGATTTCGGTACGTATACAGTTGTATCCAGAAATGTGACAAAAAAAGAACAATAAACAACAAACTAAGGTGTATGAAAACTGGCCACAAAAATGGAGGAGGACAACGATTACAACACAACCACAAGATATTTGAATGAGTGCGGATATAAACGACAACAGAGGAAAAACAGACGATAAGTAATAGAAACTGTATATACAGTGAAATCTCGTTATAAAGAGTATGGTATATAACATTATCTGCCCTATAACAACAGCTTTATAATGCACCATCTCTCCA
>PNEQ01070224.1:30858-65904 GCA_003012365.1 Medauroidea extradentata
TCGTGGGGTTTTACACGCAAATCACAGACGTGTGGTGTTACAGTAACCTTATTGTGATTGGTACAGTCAAATGAGAAACGTCACAGTTCAAAGGCACGCTGCCAATATCTATGAAGCAGAACTGCAGACGTGCACATAAGGCACTGGAACAAAGTGGGGCAAAATTCTTTTCGCGAAAAGTTCATGTCTCTACCTATCAGAATATTGCCCGTTCTCTCCCGGGACAAAACAAACAAACACACACACACTTGGTATTTCCTTTTATTTTGGCCATGAAAATATGTACAGTATTTGCTTATTATAGTTTGCAGCCTAAAAACTCTCTATTGCAACTTCGGCCGCATCGAGTTAATAAAACGTGCATGGTGGAATAGGGTAAACATACCGTACTTCGTGATACTAAGGCTTCGAGCTTCAGTAACAGAAATAATGTTATACATTTTAATTATCATCTTATATTTGATTAATAAGTCATTTATTGCCGAAACTACACATACCTGCTCTCTGTTGGTAAACTAGTGAACTCGGTGTATAGAGCCTCTTCCCAATCTTGTAAAGCAAGTAAAGTGGTTTATCACGGTGTTAAGGTATATCACGGCATATGGTCGGTGTACCTTATGTGTAGATTATGATGCTACCGAGTCCCGCTAAATTTTAATTTAACATGTAAATCTATCTTCTTCCTCTCGCCAGGTCTCTGGAATATGCAACCCCCTTAAGATCCCTCTAGCAATATGTTTTCTGTAAAATCAATGTAAAGGTAAAAAACTATTACCTGTGCACGCTACATTTTACTGTAAAACCTATCGAATGACCATAAAGTGAAAATGTCCGCATTAGAAATTTTTTGACATTGGTGTTCCTGAAGGTAAAGGAGAATACGAAAAATGCATCCTGTTGTGTGTAGTTTAGTCCTTTGGTTCTTGACACATGCAATAATAACAAACTGTTATAGTCTGTTCACTTTAAACTGAGCAATAGCCAACACGTTTAATATCCAAAAACCGTATTTTATTTGGGCCAAATATGTTCATATTTGAGATTGGGGGAATATTTACCCTGGTATTTTGTTCCAGAGAAGTTTTCAGGTCAAAATAGTAAAGATGATTGCAAAATGGCTGAAATAAAAATTTAAGCAGTGCTCACTTTATTGTGAACAGTCTGTACAGATATAATTTGTGTGCTGATGGACTACAACGACTGCGGGCTATAAAGGCGACTGTTACTAGTTTACCACTTGTCTCATCATCTCTATGCGCAAGCTCTCAACTGGTGCCTGTCTTCCCTTCAGATCTTTTTTTAAGAGCGATTCTGTATTTGTGATGCGAGATGTGTTATACGGAGCACCGCTGGAGCGAAGGGGCGGGGTGAAATCTCGATCCTGCCGGAAATCGAACCAGGATTGCCATGGTGGGAGGCAAACGCCCCAATCGTTGATTCAATACGACCTATATTGAGTGGGAAGTAGTGTCGGAATTTTGGATTTATGAATTTTTAATAATATTCCTTCTTTCAGTTTTATTTATGAAAATTTAACTTCGAAACTATTGGTGTTGTTATCAGTTAGCAGCTAGGTGCTTTAATTTGATGCCTAGTATTAATTTTTGTGGTATCTTTTAGAGGGTGTCTGGTAGATGGTGTCATTGTAATAAGTCGTGCTCTTATTTGAAAGTTAAAAATACATTTTTACATTTCGGATTCTAGGTTTAGATTATATGTTCAACTCGACTTGTAGCGAACTTGTCTCGTGTGAACGGACACCAAACATACTAGTGGCTTGCATACATACAAGGACTTGTATATTAGCTACTGTGGGATATGAACGGGTCTATTTATAGTTATCTTTCTTGCACAAGTCGAATGTGATTCCCGGCGGGGTCAGTCCACGGATTTTCGCATGTGGGAATCGTGCCGGGCGATGCCGCTGTTCGGCGGGTTTTCTCAGATATCTCCCGTTTCCCACGCCCTTTCATTCCAGCGCTCCTCCATTCTCACCTCATGTGATTCCTAACCATCGCTGAATACCTCACTCACTCAAGTCGAATTTAAACAAACAATTTTTATCCACGCACAACTCTTTCTGAAAAAAAAAATAGATAACACAGGCGAAGTACTTTGAAATAGACAGTACCTAGCGGGGTGAAAGAAACTGTTGAAGAAATGTAGTTTGATCCTGCATGATGCCACGTGGACGGGGATCTTCTATTTCTCCGCCCTTTTATTCCGACGTTGTTTCATAAACACCTCATCTCAACCTTCATAAGCGCTAAAGAACTTGATGTTAATTGTTGACCAAAATGTCTTTACTCTTCACTACTTAGAGGAATATTTCCATTTGTATAATTTATATTTTTTGTACAGACACGATACATATTTCACAAATAACCGCCAACACAGCTTAAAAATGGTGTACACCTTATTGTACAAGAAAGTTGGCCGTGTGAAATAAACATCGAATTAGGTAGAATACTAGCTAGTTTACACTTTCTGGTACATCTTCGATGTACACTTTCATGTAGAAGAAAGATATGCCCATATGTAACAGGCGAGTATTTACTCTGGCGACCAGCGACTTGCACGCACACACATGTTCACTAGCTTGAACCAGGGTGGCGCAGGGACGGACTGCCGGGTATATAGCAGGCGACCGGACGCCGGGGGGCTTCCCTCTGGTCCATCTGCAGCTCTGGCACGCGCCAGCTCCCTCCAGGGACCCCGCCCCCCTGGGGTGGTCCTGCGACTCGTCAGTCGCGCACGCCTCCGCTCCGCTGACCACACGCAAAAAATAACCCGAGGATACAGAATATTTTTTGCCCCAGTCTAGCGGCGACGTGGTTACTCGCCACGTCGACATTTCGGCTCGTCTGAACTTCAATATTTTCGATGTGTAATCTGCAAATTTACACTATAAGGGGGTAGTTCATGTAAAATTTTAATTACTTTAGTGCTTAGTATAAAAAATTATATCGTTGTAATCAGGAGAAATGCCGCTATTTACTCAATCAACATTTTTGATCGACATAAATGGTTTTCCACTTTAGTGTGCCAAGGATATCACTAATGTTCGCTATAAAATCCTTTATTTTCGGTATCTTTCTATAAATACAAAATAGTTTTTTTAATGTTCTTATAACTTTTATTACATATCCATGACATCCACTTGTTATGTAAATTATTTCATTTCAGTAAGTCCGTTGGTTTAAGTTGGGTTTATGCACCCGTAACATGTAAATTTTGACATTTCATTATGTGTATAGGCCTACTATGCATGATAAAAAATGTCGATAAGAGGAACGTATCACAAATAATGTCTGAAAATCTAACATTATTTCATAGACATTATATTACGTATTTCCCATTAGAACAGCCTTCAGGCAATTGCTTCACAGTGGATCAATTTTAAAGTCAACTCTAACGCAATCTGGCTGGGCAAAATTTTTTTGTTTAGAGTAAACTGTACTCCAATGTAACGTCTACAAAACGAACACTATTTCATATAAATATAAAGTTATGATATTTCTTCCCTTGAACGTCCTAAAGCATTCGTTTCCCCTATTCCAAGTCACGAGGGCCTGGGCTGACTAGCGCGGTAATAATTCCACGAAGCGTGGCGGAATTCCTCGCGGCCGCGCGCGGCAGTTATCGAGCGAGCGAGGACAGTTCATGTAAAGAAGAGAACTGCGACGCTCCGACATAAAATTATTATACGAGCACCTCTGGAAGAAAGCATAGCTTCGCAGCGAGCTACGTGTCAACAACCGCACAGTTAAAACTAACGCTCAGTCGTAAACGTGCTGCTGACAGGGAGTTTCATTTACGTCCTCAGCTTGCCTGTGTGCTTGCAGACCGCAGTGTTGCCATTCTGAGCCGGTGAAATATTTATACAACATAATACAAACGTGCTGTGCTAAATGCCCTTTCACACGTTCGAATTTTGCTTCAGTATTCGTTCAGATTGATTCAATTCAATTAATCAAATGCGTTGTGACGCCATGAAGACGTCATAACCACGGCAATTTTGTCAAAGATTTTAGTTTTGAACATGTTTGAAATATTCTTAAATCAAAATATTTAAAGGTCAAGAAGAAATTTTCTAACTGTATTAATTCAAATAACGTATTGAGTTCATTTCGCAAGTTAAACAACATTAAAAATTAATATGGGCATTGTTTCTTTTAACTTATGTATTCGAATTATCAATAAATTTTGTATTAGTTTAACCATGTTTTTTATGACGTGCAGGAGTAGTAGATAATTGTATCATATTGTGCATTATCTCTTTAAAATATTTGTGACAACTTTTCAAGTGGCCCTTTTAATTTTTAACTGAATCAAATCTCTTGAATCGCTGTTCTGTTCAGTAAATTGAATTCAAGAATTTGATTGAAAGAGTGAGAGATTTTGGTCAGCGCTTAGTATCAAGGTCTTTATAGCGCTGGTGAGGGATGCCATGCTGTATGGAGCAGCACCGGAATCAAAGGGCGGGGGAAACGGGATATCCCCGAGAAAACCCGCCGACCAACGGCATCGTCCGGCACGATCCCCACATGCGAAAATCCGGGGACCGACCCCGCCTGAAATCGAACTCTGTTCGCCTTGGTGGAAGGCTGACCACTCGGCCACGGCGGCCCCTTCAAGAAATGTAATTCAATACATATATAATCTCGTGAAAGAACGTTCAGGATCCATTAAAGCTTGATACAATTGAAACACTCGGCAGACTTTACAATAAATCCGTTTACGTGTGAACATTATATAAAAGTCGCATTTCCAAGTGTTTTACAAATAACTCCTTACCACGCGTTACGTCTCTTCTTTTATATTGGTTAACTTAACGATTATGGTATGCCATAATTTGAGTAGGCCTATCTAAAGTCGTCTTGGCCCTAAAATTTCCTATTTCCTCTTTAAAGTATCATTTATACGTGCAGTATCGGTCTGAATGTAGCATTACTTACATTCCATTTATTAGTTGCTTTGTAATTTCAAGGTAATACATTTCTCAAGGTCTTTATATATTTGTTAACTTCATCGTGTAATGTTTTTTCGCCATTTTTTATTTTCAGCTAGTTAAGAGCTTTTCAGCTTTGTATTCAAGGATATAGAATAAAAAACAGTAGCGACTCACGTAACAAATTATTCCAAAACTATGTTACATAAAAAGTGGCCTTTAATTGCGCTTTCAAAATAACGGTGCTGCTGTACAAACATTATCAAGACTTTATAATAAGGAACAGTCACGTGATACATCGTATAACTACAGTCATATATTATGTTCTTATAATGACCTCCTCAGACTAGCATAGGCACGGATGCGTCTACACTAGTTGCCGGGCACGTGAAACGGGTTTTATCGCCGTAATTTGTTTCCCGACTTTCTCCTCGTTTAGTTCGTATGCCAGGCGAGTTTTCACGAACCACTTTACTTGAAATGTATTTTTAGGAAACCACTATCTCTGTCGGGAAGCCAGTAACCTTTCGCTTGAACGAACGCTTGCGGCAAACAGTGCAGCTGATAACAGCTCTGTCGGAGACACAAATTTGCGAGCACGTTCCAGTTGTTTCGTTTGCGACAGAATTATTCGGAATTCGCACAAAATGTTTTGCTGGTAGAATATTTTTCGCTGTAGTATCGGGCCAACAAATAATTAAACAAATACAATTTGGTGATAAAGAGGACATTACAATACGGGAACTTGCTGTTGTAAAACAGACACAGAGACCGTGTTATGAGAGCGTATGAGTCATAAAACTAACACAATAAGTGTTTGTTGAAATCTAGTTTCTCTGGATGTCTCTCACTAAAAAAAAAGGGGGTGATTGACTAGATAATTATTCATGAAGGTGGCCAAAAATATATCAGAGTGTAACACTCCGTCATTATTTTTATTACGATACCTTACACCGGAAATTATCTAGGCCTAAAAATTTTCAGCATCATAAATATTTTATCATAGACGCGTAACGAGTGCCTCTTTTTTATCTGTTGAACTTAATTTCAGAAACTGAACTTATTTTTTTCGTTAAACATTTTAGTAGTTATTGAATGAATTAATAAATGTAAAAATAAACGATTTGCATATTATCAGACTCTGAAAATAAAATGGTGATGTATAGTATACGCAGACCCAACATGACTGTCACGTAAGTACATATAATTTTAGAGTATTTCTACTCCCCAGCATTTGTATCTAGTGAATTTGCTACAATCTAAGAAAAAAAAACTTAGATATGAAGTAGACAAGTAGCAATTATAAACTGACATTATGTTTATTGTGTCCTGTGTCCTCAATGTAGGCCTATCTGAAGACATCTCACCTAAGTTTTATTTTTCAACGTAACGTTTATTTAACTTAACGAACAATGAACCAGGAACCACGTATCGTCACAAGATATCGTCTTGGAAAAAATCTGGGCGTAAGCCGAACAGAACACCAAAATAATAGGAGGATTCCAGAATGAATAACAGTTATCTGACTGAGACTGAAGTAGAGCTATTATTACGTAAAATATTAGACATAGTGTACTACTGTTATCAGTTGTCAGTAATAATTAAAATAAATCACAAACAAGTTTGTAGAAAAAATACTTCGTACTGCAGTTTTCAACAACCCTGCCTGATTTTTGTCTTAAAAATTACAATATATATATAATTTATATGTCTTTTTGTCACCACTTATTTTGTAAGTGCTGTGTACCACCAGCAAGTCGTACTAAACATGATTTCTACCTTGATTGCCTATGTTTCTTTTAACCTCTATTAAATGGTTTTAGGAAGTTTCGTTCCAACAAATTATCAAACCCGTAACAGTAATGCTTTCTTTTTGCGTGTTGCCGTTCTAATGGCCAGCAGTTAAGATATAGTCAATTTTAATTAATTTAATTAAATAATTAGTAAAGGAGTTTATCTACGTACAATATTTTGTTCCTATGGGACGTTTTCGTGACATCAACCCCGCCGGTAGGCCGCGCTCCAGTAGTTTTACTACTAATGCTGTACTACTACAACTACTACTTCCACCACCACTTATACTACTGCTACTTCCACCACCACTACTACTACTACTGCTACAACTTCCACCATAACTACCACCAGAACTACTACCACTACCACAGCTACTACTGCTATTACAACTACTACTTCCATCACCACTACTACTGCTATCACTACTACTTCCACCACCACTACCATCAGTACTACTGCTATTACTACTACTTCCACCACCACTACCACCAATATTACTACTTCCATCACAACTACTACTACTGCTACTTCCATCACCGCTACTACTACCGGTACTTCCACCACCACTTATACCGTCACTACTACTACTACTTCCACTGTAACTTCCACCACGACTACCACCACCACTACCACTACTACATCTACTACTTCCACTACTACTGCTATTACATCTACTACTTCCACTACTACTGCTATTACTACTACTACTTCCACCACTACCACTATCACTACTTGTACTACAACTACTACTTCCACCACTACTACTAATTCCACCACCATTACCACTACTACTACCTCCATCACCACTACCACTACTACTATTGTACTATTACTTCCACCACCACTACCACTACTACTACTACTTATACTATTACTTCCATCACCACTACCACCACTACTACTACTTTCACCATCACCACTGCAACCACCACCACTACTACTACTAATTCCACCACCATTATTACCACCGCTACTACTACTGCTACTACTAAGATTGTTGTATAACACTAACCCACCTAATAAAGCGAAGGGTCCAGGAGTCCTTCCCGGGGAAGTGTTGAATTTTCAAGGTACAAAATAAGGGGGAGGGGGTTTGGACCCCATGGATTTACCCCACACCCCCCGCTTTCTGGCTACGACCCCACTACTATTACTAGATGTATTAGACACGCTAGGGAAATTTCAAAACGTACGAAGTCCTGGACTTGGTACCTCTTGTTAATGACAAATGATACGGACATTACAAGGGCATTGTGATTCTCTACTTTAAACAGTGGTGTTACTACCAGTTCGTTTATAAATCTGAAGAGAAAGGAGTTGTTGAAGTATATTAACAGTTTCATACCTTTAATCTTCAGCTTCCAGGATAGTTGAGACCCGTTGTAACGTTTACAGAAATGGAATTGTAGCAATTCAAAAATTAAAACTTCAGGACATTCGCAGTATGTTGCAGTACATGACAAAGCGGTCACATTCTACGACAATATTCTACGTTGGCCTGCCACAGACTAATAGACATGCCCATGAATATGCCAACAGTATATTATTTTGTTTATGACTTACATTATTGTCTTTGTAGTATCTATCTCCATATTTTTCAGTAGTTTTTTTTTTTCACTAGCACATACCAAAGTTCCAATAATCTACACAAAGGACATTATGCTTTCTCTGATAGTATAATACATTTTATTGCTTTATAGGTATGAAATACCAGGTGGTGGTGTGCTTGCAAAATATGTTTCCATGTATCATATTATTAGTTTTTCACTAGAATGTACCAACATTGCACTGACTCAAGATGTTATGTTTTATATGCCATTGTTAGAATGAACATTACTTCGTTTGCAAAAGGCACCAAGTTCACTAACTTAATTAATTTATAAAAAAAAAAACAAAAGCGTATCGATGTGAATTATGATTGATATTATTCCACACACATTATACTTTCAAGTTATCCATTAGTGATAATATGTTTAATTTCCAGATCCATAATGGTAATTTTTTTGTTGGTTCCCAACAATCTGCTCGTTTGGACTTGGAACCATTTGCAAATTCCTGATTCAATTATTATGTGGATACTTAGAACAGCAGCCAATCAAGGCAAAACATTATCTAGATATTCGTCATGTTGGTTTAACCTCGAAATATGTACGAGAAGCAGCGACGTGAGAGTAATAAATTTTTTATTTATATAATTCTGTTTAGATATCCTAATGTTTTAATTTGTAAAATGTATTAAGGCTTTGTTTTTAGGTATCGTAATTATTAGTATATACGATTCCACTTCACGTTTGTGCATTTTACATTAGGTGTAGGCCTGCTCCATACAGTTATAAATGTAACAGATTTATTGCATGCGTGTCATTGGAGAGACCTGAATAACTGGAGGGTTCAGTGACGCGCGTGGGAATATCCAAGACTTGACCAGGCATTAACTGTTCTTTGGTTCCTCGATGACATATTGTAACCACATAGTTAAGCTTTTTATTTGCCTCTGTGTTATTGGCTCAGCGTTCTCCTGGAGGTATAGGATAGCCAAAGTGTCACGAAAGTGGCATAAATGTACAGTTGCATGAATTCAGTGTTGTGGCTACAAGGACACACGAATTTTTCACGTTCCTAGTAATTGGCTAAACATTCCACATGAGAACCCAATTGTGAATTAATTTCGCACAATGTCTCTGATCGCGTGTAGTGTTTACTGTTATGTTATATAACTTGTGCTCATTCTTTTTTTTAAGACCATGATCCACGATTTCTACTGCTTTTTCGGTAGTTAAATTTTTATTCCTGATATCGCAAAGCTATTGCACAGTTTTGTTGATAACCGAGGAATGTTGCAAGAAACATGTTACTTAAACAATCGTTACAAGTACAACTTAAATTTAAAAAATTAAAAACCCCCGACTGTAAATTGATGAGGAGTTGGTAATCATGCAAATTCCAGACGATGCTGCAGCATCAGGTCAAGGTGATCAAGTTATTGTAACGTCACTGAAGTCGCACGACACTATATTTCGTATCGATGAAACCAGTAGAACTTGCTCACATCCCTTCAACAACTACAAAACAGCTGATGATCATCAAACGGCTTAACAGATCTTCATTAATGATAGCTAAGAACCACCTCGATCACGACAGCTTTCAAACAAAAAAAAACGCATCAAAATCGATCCATTCCTTTAGGAGCTACGATGCCACAGACAGACACGTAAAACTCATAACATAGTCCTCTTTTTGCGTCGGGGGTTGAAAACAGTGGAATTTAATTTTTTCAATGGAAGGTTTTTTTAAGCTAATAGTGCTATTAATAATGTTCTCATTATAACTTACTAGCCAAATCTATATACTTATTTGTTTAGAAAAAAATTTGATTACTCAGTAAAAACAATATTTGACAAAACTGTGCTACAGATTTTCGATATTGGCTCTCGCTTAGGGATACAACAATTATTATCTTGACCTTAATTGTGTACCCAACAGGCGAAGGTACTGGCCCTGTTGGGGGAGGGGAGGGAGGGGGTGGATACGGCAGCAACATGTGGACGAAGTCTCCTACAGTACACACGTGTTGATCTCCTCCTTTGTCCAGTTGCTAGCTGTGTCATTGTTCTCGCCTTCATTGTCCGAGCTACTCTCGTAGACGCAAACAGTCCGGCGAAAAGCTAAAGTTCACTCCGTGTCGCACATAAAAGACATCTCCGCACCTCCGACAGCCGTTTCAGAACAGCGCGTCAGCTTTTTATGGAATACTGCTTCCCGGACGCGAGGTTCACGTAAACAACCATTCGACTGCCTCTTTACTAGAAGTTGCCGTGAGACATAAAAATAATGGCTCGGTAGCTCTTCCCCCTCCCCTTGTGAATATTATTTCAATAGTATTTGTTTTCACCTGGGGTTCCGCTGCTTTAGAGCCGTGTTATTATTTGTTTTATTAAACAACTGCGCCTTTATGGATAGCAAGGCTCGCCGAGTTGAGAAACTGACCTGTCTTAACCCTCGTACGACGTGACCTAGGTTCGCGTCGCGTAGAGGTTATGGACCCGGAGGATGGAGTGAGGGGGAGGGGTTAGGGATTTCTACCTTGCAAGGGCGTAACTGACCGGCGTGTTTCAAGGACGTTAGCAGTGGCGCTAAAGGTTTTTATTTTATTGCCCTTCCTCTTTCGCGTTGCCCTTTGTTCTTCCTCACTCGGCCCCGATGTTTCTGCACACCCTCCCCCTCCCCAACACCAAGACGCTTTTTAAACGTCTTGTCCTCGTGACCTGAGCTGCACCTGCCGTGCTGCGAGGTGAGTCACCTACGGCTACGTCATTGCGACGCCATTGTCGGCCGTCGACCGAGCATGCAGAATGAAAACTGCGGGGCGTTAGGTCGGTTGTTGCACATTCCGCGCTGCACTAAATTGCACGGTTCTTCCTAAGAGTGTGTGGTAGATAAATAAACGCTGAAAACATCAATTTATATCGACGCTTTTTTCGAAGCCAGTATGGATAAAGTACTCAATGACAATCTTAGATAATGGTATTTGCCAACTTTGTGAGTAAATATTTATCCAGAATTACAAATTCGTTACGCGCGATCTCTTGCGCCCGCAGTTAAATGCACGAGGTTCCGGCGTCAGAGATTGTGCCTCAGAAGTTCGTAACACTGGGAAAAAAATTGTTTAAGAGGTAGGCTAAAACTACTGTCTAGGATTGCTATTGTTTAATTTTCGCATGTTGGCTTCAAAAAACCTACCGTTATAGATAAATGCTTTTTGCGTTGAATTATGTACGTACCACGCCCTCTTAAGGTAGATAAATAAGCACTGCATTCTTCAATTGAGATCTACAAGTTTTTGAAAGTCAGTATAGAAAATCTGCAAAACAGCAATCCTTGATAATTGTATTTACCAACTTTATAAGCAAACATTTATCCAGAATGGTGCATTAGTTAAGAGCGATTTCTTGCGCCGCAATTAAAAGTACGAGATTTCGGCGTCACAGATTGTTATTCAGATATACATTAATCGAGAAAACTGTTTGCTCAGAAAGTTGACAAAAACTATTGTCTAGGATTACTGTTTTTGATTTTTGCAAATTGGCTTCGAGAAACCTACAATTCTGAACTGACGCTTTTAGCCCTGAATTATGTACCATGCACTCTTAAGAGAATGGGTGTTAGACAATTTTGTTGTATTTGAAGTTTTTGAGCCACGACATTTATTCAATCTGTGTTTTCAAAATTTTTCTCTTCTACAAATCATAGGATATATTCTTCGTAATTTGTCATGCAGAATCATTGCAAGAGAACCTATAATTCTCTTGCAGCGATTCTGCATGACAAATTAATGAAAGATTCCATGATTATTTATGTCGAAGAGAAGAGAAATTTTTGATAATACAATTTGAATAAATCTTATCGCTCAAAAACTGGAAATACAATAAAATTGTCTTATACTCCCCCTTAAGGCTCCTTTCCAGTCACCATGTTGAATAATTTTATACGACGTTTTCTTAAATTCTTATAGTAAAAATCTACAATATGATGCTACTACACCGAAAATCATGTTTACAATGCAGTACAAGTATTGCGGTTTGTCATTATACATATCATTATGACGCAGTCAGCCAGGAAATTATTTTTATATTCATAATTTACCTGACTGATTGTCGTCTAGTTGTACAATTTCAGTTCAATCGCCATGTCTGTACTATAGCGCAAAGTATATATAATTCGCCGAACAGGGGCCGATGTAACATTATTCATCCGGAATTTCAGATAAGAGAAAAATAATAAAATTCAATATGGTGACTGAAACGTATTCAAGTTGGGAGGAATCGTAATTTGATGTTTGAATGAAATAGTGTTATTGCAGACGTTACTTAGAAGAATACTTCCCCTTTTACAAAAAATATTACCTCAGCTAGTTTTCTCATAATGGAATTTCAAAGTCAAAATGTGCATGTTTTTACTTCTTAGCCACAGCGAAAACCGATTAACGTAATGAAATGGAATAAATCACGTTGAAACTACTTGTCACGGGCTACTGACTGGCGGATATAAAAACACATTTCAAAATACTTTCGTATTTTAAATACTTTTTATGAGTAGCAAAAAATATATACTCTCAAGCATCTTCTGCAGAACTAACACAATTCCATACAAACGTAAAGTACTATTTTTCCTCTCTTGAACGCCCTTAAGTTGGAATTTTCACATCTGCAGATCGTACAGAGCAGATAGTGCCAAATTTTCGGTACACCCATAATTCAGCGCGCCGATTATGTATTCGTACAGGTCGGAACAGAATAATCTGGATGAGCCTAACTGTTCCGTACTGCTCGACCCGGAAAATAACTCAAGCATTCTGATTGGTTGTTCGATTTATGGATTGTCCCGATGTGCATTAACTGTGAACATATGAGCTAGGTTTCGTGTGGGTCATTAAATATGTTTAGGTCGGGGCAGTTAAATTTCACGGTTGTCGTGAGATAAGCCTACATAGCCTAGTGTATCGTTTGTTTCGCCTTTGACGCAGCACGTGACTTCCTTCTAATTTTCTAGCTGGTTTGTGATTGGCTGAGGGTTATGTAGGACGCGTTTTTATTACTTGTTATTCTATTGTAAACATAACAAACATCTGTACAAATTTCTAGTCAAGCTTTTACTAAAGTGAGTTCGAAATATTTCCCGCCAGAGATTCGGAAATTTTGCAAATCATCAGACTAAAAGTTAAATTTCGAATCTTTGCGCATGTGAAGTACTGCTCGACCACGACAACTAGTCCTCCCGTGAGGTGAAGAAGAGTGGCGCTAGTAGTAGGCAGACGCGTCACAGGGAGGGGGAATGTACTGCACCTGACATGAGTACACAGCACACGTTCAGTGGAGATGTAGTGGCGAAAACCGAGCTAGTTGCCTGTGCCAGAATTATGGCCGGTACTGTGGTGCACCACACCAGTTGCGCGAGGTCGTCAAGGACAATTCCCGCGGAACTAGTTGTCGTGGTCGGGTAGCACGTATCACTGTTTATTAATCTCGCCCTTAAGAGTGTGTGGGAGCTAAATAATCGCCGAAAGCATTAATCGATTTCTACGATTTTTTTTCGAAGCCAATACGGAAAAAATACTCAATGGCTATCCTAGATAATGGTATTTGCCAACTTTGTAAGTAAATATTTATCCAGAATTACCAATTTGGCACGCGTGATCTCTTGCGCCGCAGTTAAATGCACGAGGTTCCGGCGTCAGAGATTGTGCCTCAGAAGTTCGTAACACTGTTTTGAAACGTTGGCTAAAACTATTGTCTAGGATTGCTATTGTTTACTTTTCGCAAATTGGCTTCAAGAAACCTACAGTTACAGAATAATGCTTTAAGCGTTGAATTATGTACCACACCGCCTTAAGCTGGGAAAACTATACAGATACGTTGGTTTCACATTCATGTGGAAATAATGCAATCAAATTGTCGGTTTTTTATATTTCGTCTTAAAATGTAGGGTGATTAAAATGTACTGTGTGCGTAATAGAAGGAATAGCAAACAAGTTTTTACGTATTTTATTACCATTGTGCGTGGATAACACCTTCAGTACGCTACAGAATTGTTAGTGCTTCACTGTTTTGCACGTAGGATACTCAGAAACGAAGTAGATATAAGGGTGACACTGACGCGCGCATCAAATGTAGCACCACCACTACACGCTAAGCAATGAATTAGCGGGTAAGCTTTCCGCTGAACTGTTTTAATTTCGGGTATTCAAGTGGTGACCATAGAATTTAATTAATATAAATGTGTGTAGAAAAGTTCAATACACTATTTTAGCTTAGTTTCGCTCACATCCGATTAGTTAGGGATCAGGTACATGAGGGCTGTATTGCCACACACCGGTGGCATATACGCCGAACACGACATCCAATTAATACATTTTGAGGTTGGGCAGTCTGAAACGCCATTTTGCTTTGTTGGAGGGCTTCAAAACTGTGTTTTTAAAGTGCGTGGGGCCTTGACAGTGACATTTCGTACTTGGCTGAACTGTTATTTTCTTTTCGTGTATTGGTGCAATGGGCGCATTTGGAAAAGTTTCGTAAAACAACTATTACTCCACACACTGCCAAGCATTTGAAGCGCGTGACAGTTGACGTCCTTGAAAACGCTACTCACGCTAACTCTTACAATGTGACACACAATCGAGCTACAAAGTACACGCCCTTGACGACTGTCGAGACGGTTAACAGACATGCAGTTGAAGTAAGTCGGGAATACCGTGCTATACACTGTTAGTACAACCTCAGTTTTGACAGACATTTGGGTAATTATCTACAGTTATAATTAGGGCCACGATTTTGTCGCAAAAAATTTTTCGTCCCACTTTGTTTCAGTGACTCACGTGCACATCGGCAGTTCTGTTTCAAGGATATTGGCAGCGTGTCTATGTTCAGACACGTTTCTCATTTTACTGCACCAATCAGAATAAGATTATTGTGAGTCTGTACGTCTATAATTTGCCAAGGCAAGTGAGAGTAAAATCATCCAACCACAGTGGATGTGGCAGAGCTGCAGGTGTGCACATGACGCATCGAAACAAAATGTTGCAAAAATCTTTTCGCCATAAAATCGTGGCTCCAGTTATAATTATGTAACGTCTGCCACACTGCAAGGCAAAATTTACATTACATACGTTGAACGGACATGTCTGGTTAACTTTAGAACTAAAAAGGTTTACTGATATAGCATTAGTAGAGAAGGGGATTCGCGAGAATGTATTCTGCCAGCGTATCCTGCTAATCACTTTAGCGTCCTGCGTTATTTATAGAGCCACGATTTTATGGCGAAAAGATTTTTGCACCATTTGGTTTCCATGCCCTATGTTGACATCCGCAACTCTGTTTCATGGTCAGTGATTGGACGTTTTAACTGTGAGGTTCTACTGACAAATCACAGGCGTATTGCGTCACAATAGCCTCACTGTTATTGGTGCAGTCGAATGAGGGACGTGTCTGAGCAAACACACGCTGCCAGTAGCCGTGAAGCACAGCTGCAAGAAATCTTTTCGCGACAAAATCGTAGCTCTAGTCATGTATTGTTGGCGACGGTTGTGTGCCACGATGTAGCTGATCTCATACGTCCAGTAGTGGAGTACCAGAGTTATCATAGACCCAGTCAAATAGGGACTCGCCAGTAACGAAATAAAAGCGTCGGAATACATTACATTGAAGCCTAGCAAATGGTCAAATTTTCCCGCGATAAATCACATTCTTCAGGGCGTTCAAGAGAGAAAAAATAACGATTTTATATTTGTATGAAATAGTGTTAGCTTAGTAGAGGTTACTCGGAAGTGCATTTTACTATTACAAAAAAAATAGCTCAGCCAGTTTTTTCATTATGGCATTTCAAAGTCAAAATTGGCATGCTTTTAGTACATACACTACTCGAAAATCAATCAACACAAAGAAACGAAATAATTCGCAGTGAAAGTACATGTCACAGGCTAGGGCTTTGAGTATATAGAAACCTAGCACAAAATATTTTTGTATTTAAAAATAGTATGTAAAAGTAGGAAAAAATTGCACATTTTAGATTTTTTTAATACACATAATTTTTAATGAGTTTTTATATACTTAAAACCCTAGTCCGTGACATATACATTTACAGTGAATTATTTCGTTTAATTATGTTGATTGGTTTTCGGGAGATGTATGATAAATACATGCAAATTTCGACTTTGAAACGCCATAATGGAAAAACTGTCTGATCTATTTTTTGTACAAGAAAATTGTACTCTCAAGTAACGTATATAAAACTAACACTGTTTCGTACATTTATAAAATTATGATTTTTTCCCCCGCTGGAACACCCTTAACGGGCCTCGCTTTACCTGCCCTTCAAATGCATTGCAGCGAGTTACTCCTATTCTTTTTTTTTTTTTTTTTTTTCGAAGAAACTATTTAACGCACATTATATTTGTATATATACGAAAAGAACACACACTTCAAACTATGTCGCTTTAGTTTTAAAAATTCGGTACGTTTATTAGAAATACTATTTTCTGGCCCCAGAAAACGGCCAAAAATTGTTTTTTCAGACTGTCGTACCTGGAAAATTAACAATCGGGTTTGAAAAACGCAACTATAGAAACAAGCCTTAGACTTTGAACTACGCTGCCCGTACTATAATAATGTGGTCACCGCTTAAAGTCCCATAGGAAAAATGATAACAGCAAGGCACTGCACGTTATCTGAGTGGCTTGCGCGGAGAGGCGATAATGTATTACACACGTCGGTTAGTGGCAACCTTACCGCTGCTGCCTCACACACACAAACGTAGCCTATCTAGGGAGCCACCTACCACACGCTTCAGATGCACCGTTAGGTACAGGGAAATAGGTTTTCTCCCGTAACATAATTTTGCCTCGTTTAGCACTTAACAAACATTTTTTTGTTTCATAAATATTATCACATTAAATTAGAAACCTCATAAACGAAGTTGCGGGAACCAGCTAGTAGCCTATAACATACAATTTCAGAAAGAAATGTAGTCGTATCTAAAATGATGACACGGAAACCACAAAAGAAAAAAATGCAAAACAAATTAATTTCGGAACTGAATTCAGTCACTGTATTAAGGTTAATTCTATTACAAGTTGGAAAGAAAATGTGTTTTCTTATGGGAGAGTTTGGCAGAGGGAAAAATTCTGCCGCTAGTTTCGTTGCAATCGCTAACGTACCTAATAAAATTCAGAAACGTGGTAAAATTAATTTCAACTGGGTATGGTAAAGTATTTTAATTTAAATTTGAAGTGAAGAAAAAAAACTAATTTTGGCTTTCAAAGTATCAACTTCACGTAACTTAAAACTCAGGAAAGCTCTTGTGATTGGTCAGTTTTCACACCTTACCGATATCAGCGCTCCAGTGGCAGAAATATTCCCTGAGCCAAACTTTTAACATTGACGTTTCCAAACTGTAGTAGAGTTAACCTTATAGTTGTTTGAAGAAAGAGACCACTATAAACAAAAGAAGAACAATAAAATAACGTGTATGATAAATGGCAACAAAAACGGACGAGGATAACGATGACAACACAAAAGACAGATACGAACGGATGTGAGCACAGACTACACAACAAAGGACTGCAGACGAAAAGTATCAGGCATCCTTCGACGACAACAGATGCGACGTTTCGGGATCTGAGATCTTCTGTCTTCTGGCACACGTACAGGCTGAAGAACTTCAGCAGACTCACTGTGATATCACGGGTACTACATAGGAAATACGCCTTCTTATAACTCAGCCAATGACAGTGAAACTGCCTCCTATTTTGCTATAAGTTATTTTCTACAACATATACCTTTATCTCGTAACGACGTTATGTTCACAAGAACGGTTCAGCTCATTGTCAGGGAATGTTCCATTTGTAAACAGCGTGAATAATTTATTTCAAGATAAACGGAGTTCACGGTCATTGAACTATAGTACGTGCGTCGTGTACGGTTCTTTATCAAAGGCTGTTCTGTTGCTCTTGCGTATACGAACAGAACACGTGGAGTAACGGAATAACGCATAGGCGTACAGTATTCAAGGGAAGGGTTTAGTGGCTTCCTCCCCAATTCTCAAAACATTATGATTGTCTTTTTAAATACGAAATTTTGTTTTGTGTTCTTTATATACTTTTACAAATAAAAAAATACGGTTACTTCTACTACCAATGAAACCGGACGAGGCGGCGCAGTGATAACACACCGGGCTCGTATTCGGGAGGATCAGCGTTCCATTCCAGGCCCGACCACCCTGGATTTCCGTTTTTCGGCTGAAATATCTCCGGACGAATACTGGGATGGTTCCTTACAACTAGCCACGGCTTAGACTTTGCCGTCAGAGTATCCTCTAGTTCTCCCGTAGCTGATGAGATAACTGTCGATGAGACGTTAACTATGAAGCGAGTAACTATATCGTAATTTAGGAACGTAAAACACTGATAGTTTTATTATAGTTGGCAAAGTGACATATATATATATATATATATATATATATATATACACACACACACCTCTTCCAACATACAGGATGTCCAGAAACAACCACGTAAATAACACACCACGCGAATCCTGGCCTGAATTTGTGACGAAAATTTTTAGTGGTAAAATGTTGTACGATGACATTTTCATGTTTGCCAACATACCACTGTAGTTAGTCCCCTCTTGCGCTGCACATCTATCTTACTTATCTTGCTACTTATATTCTGATCTGCATATTAAGGGTGCAGGTTAAAATGCTGATTAGTCCAAACATTATCCTTCGTTTACTTGACGTAACCTAAATAAAATAATTTCGAGATGTGGAGCGCAAGATAGGAATTTCTCTACACTGTTTTGCCACATTGTGCACATAAATGTCGTACATTATTTTGCCACTTACATTATCATCCTCAATTTAGCCCAGAATTCGCGTGGTGTGCTGATTGTGAGACTGTTTCTGGGCATCCTGTAGACGAATGGAGGGGGAGGAAGGATGGCAAAGGGGGAATTTTCCCTTGGCCTCACATTCAAGGAGGTGTTTTTTCTTAAAAATATAAACAATTGAAGTTAATGACAGTTACTTAAAGTTCCCATTGAACATTTGATAGATGCTGTGAAATATATTTGGAAGTGTAACGTGCATGTAAAGACAACGTCATTGATATCCAAAATGGCCGATGTCAGAGATATGACAACGCAGCCGACATGTCAGGACAGAACAAAAGCCCCTGCACTTCATTTAAAAAAAAAAGGAGGGTGGAAGATGGAACTGCAGTTGTGTCAAACTGGGCCCAATGCCTCACATTCTCGTGCAAGTGACTCAGGACCTAGGAACGCCCATGGAGCATACTGGTGTGGGTTTACATGTATTCGCATTAGTGCACGCAGAAAAGTGTTGAATCACCTGTGCCGTTTATATATGCTGACATTTTATCAAATGCAGTTATTATTTTTGTTATTGTTTTTTTTTTTTTTTTTTTTCAGTTTGTATAGAATGCAATGCAAACATTTATAGATGTAAAAAAAATACTAATGTGGCATTTGAACCTTTCAAAAACAACTCCTTGGGCACGCCTATAATAACAACTTCTACATGACAAACACTCTTTCCTTGCCAATATCTAGAATACACTCGTATCGATGCATACAAGTCATTGTCAGTGTCAAGACAACGGTGCAGTGGCCGCAAAATCTTCTACTTTATTTACTGTTGTTACGTTCTGTCATCTAACCTTGCAGATAGCAGTTGTAACTGTCAGATGATAACGGGGCCATACAATCGCAAGGCCTTTAAAAATAAGCTAACAGGTCCTAGTTGGCTACTCGGAGCGGGGATATAAATCTTTTGTCATATTTCTCTGACGCTGCATTTGCAACATGGGTCCTCTGTGGCCGAGTTGTCAGATCATTCGTCTCCCACCAAGGTTCGATCCCCAGCGGTGTTGATCCCGGATGTATCGCATGTGGGAAACACGGCGGTCGTTGCACCGTTGGCCGTCGGAATTTCTCGGGGTCCTTGCATTCTGTCGCTTCTTCAACTGTAGGGTTTCCTTCCATTTCATCCCTAGGGCCATGAACTTTTTGCGAAAAGAATTTTGCCCCAGTTTGTTTCAATGCCTTACGTTCACATTTGTAACTCTGCTTCATACACTGAAAAAAAAAAAAAAAAAAAAAAATATATATATATATATATATATATATATATATTGTGACAGCTACAAAATATTTACTGGGTATTTACCCTGCAAAATTTATTTTGTGGTCACAACAAAAACATTTTGCTGTCACCACTAAAATATTGTGGCTACCACAAAATTATGCTGTGGTTACAGGAAAGACTTCCTACAAAAACGTTTTTACAGTGTAGACAGTGATTGGATGTTTTATCTCTTACGTCTCTTGAGGTTGTTCTACCTGCAAATTACAGACGTGTGGTAATGCTGTAAACTTATTGTGATTGGCACAGTCAAAAGAGAAACGGCTCTTCACAAAGACACGCTGCCAATAACCGTGAAGTCGGCCCAATAGCTTCACCACTGTCAGGCCTCATTTCATGTCACCCTTGTTGCATAAGTATTTGGGGGCCGTGAAGCACATTTTGAAAAACACTGACCCATACACAATGCCTGCACTGCAAGTGAGAGTTTTACAAGAAAATCTGTATTATAGCAAGCTAGAGTTCCAGAGACTATAGGTAGAGACACTGGAAAATCGCGAAAATATTTAACATAGTCTCCAATAAACTGTAGTATCTCAATCGTGACACGTGTAAACAGTTTTCTGGCAAATCACACACGTTCTGTGTTAAAACTGTACAGTTATAATAGGGTCTGTTGAAGAGGAACACAGTGCTTCATATAAACTATAGCCAATATAGGTGCAAAACCTTCAGTGTTATACTTAGAATGTTGGAGCCTAGCAAACAATAAACTTTTCCCGCGACTTACCAGTGTCTCTAACTATAGGTCTGTATCACGATCCTAATTGGCCGTTGACTTATTTGACACTTCCTGGAAGTAGCTGAGTCGATAATAAAACTGTAGCTGAATACAAGCCCGTTTCACAGTGTCAGCGAGCAGCTAATAAACAGCTGCTGTCTGCACGATTTCACATATATTCTTGGAGGCTAGCCTACAGGTCAGTGAACCCGCGCATTTTTCCGGCCTCTACACGTGGCAAGTACAGTGAGCCATAGCCGTAATCCGCCAACGACACGACATTGCGCCCAATCGGTGGTTAGAACAAACTTCGTATGAAGAGCGCTGCTTACGTGAGAATCATAGCGTGAGTAAGGTTATATATTTACGTTTTAAATTAAATATGGCGTGGCCTAATAACCTTTTAG
Source organism: Medauroidea extradentata (assembly GCA_003012365.1). Lineage (NCBI taxonomy): Eukaryota > Metazoa > Arthropoda > Insecta > Phasmatodea > Phasmatidae > Medauroidea > Medauroidea extradentata. The sequence continues at coordinate 52,445 of PNEQ01070224.1, forward strand.
GATATATTTCTGGAAATTTAATGGCTAAAAGCCCTACAGTCATCATTGCGTTTCATTAAAAACAAAAAATTCAGACTACACTTTTAGAACGAATTTTGAAGCCACCATATTCCGCACCGACAATGCTAACTAAATGTTTTTTTTTTTTACAACTAAAGGCTTATACACAATTGAATAGTTAAGCATTCTACTTTACGTTTCCTTCACTTTAAGTATTTAGCCAATATACAATAAAAACGTAAAGTTAAAGTAACGACAGTTGAAAAACATTTAAGAATCTTTATTCCCCATTAACTATGAAAGCATGTGACCTAAAAATCAAAAAATAAGTCTTTTTATTAAAACACTTACCGCATATTTTAAAAAATTTTACATATAAAAAGCAACGTCATCTATTGACGCAATTTACAGTTGACTTACTAATTCTTAAATAAATATTTTACAAGTTTTACATAATACGTTTAAGACACATCATTTTTATTTTTCTTGGAATCCCAGTACAGAACAATGCTTATAAATATACACTTATCATAATAACGAACATAACAATAGATTCTCCGAAACCGGCCGTCTTCACTTTGACTTCAGGTTTTCATTATTCCGAAAACATAGAGTCAAGACTGCTTGACTTTAACTTTACCGACGTCATTGTGTATTACTCTATTAGAAGGCATGTATTAAAGCTATCGTTAAGACAAATGTATACGTCAAACGCTAAAGTTTTTAATTGCGTAACAGCCGTAACGTGCCAAAGAAAAGCAACCTGATTTAGTTGAGAATAACAAATGCCGTGTTCGAATTCGCCTGAAGTACTTACTTGAGCGTACATATCCCCGGAAATGACATCACAAGGACTGTCCGAATTATTAGTGAAGTATGCAACTGCGCAAGAAAGCACAAGGGAAGCGAATGTGTGTACTTCTGTGTTCTTCTCGCGTCCTCGTAGCTCTAGTGTGGTCGCCATTTTGAAAGTTACAATTACAGCTTGTAGATTATGTATACTAGCACAGTAATTGCGGATGGCTACGTTGTTTGTTTGTAAGTATATCCCATCACAGTTTTCCTTATATGTCAAACTGCTCTTATTTCTAAGATTGTGCTTTTGGTTATCTTCCGAGGATTATATAATGTATAATTTTACTTCATGTGCCAAACATGCATTCAAATATTGGAGCGAAAATGGTTGTTTTCATTCAACAGCTGGCTCGATAAAGGCCATAGATAGGTACCTGTGTAATTTCTCAACAGAAAATAAAAATTAGCTTTTGTCCGAATTCGTGAAGTATTGTGGAAAGGACAAGTAAAGTAAACAAGACTACATCTACGAAAGTACATGCTTGAATTCGAACACAGCCCAAGTTGGCATCACTACGCAAACACGCCGCGCTGGCTGCGTGTGTTTTTCGGCGAGCGGAGCCCCCGAACTGCCGACAATGGAACGTCGTCCTGGGCCTCTCCCTCCAGCATGCATCACCCTCCCTGTACGCCGACGAGATAACAGCGAACAGGAGGAACCATTGTTCTGCCGCTGTCGTCGTAGGTCGCCCGTGTCCACGAACCCCGGAGATTATCTTCCTTCTACCTCGCGTGGATAGCTGCATCGCTGCACCGGCTACCCCTGCGTGATCTGAGCAGACATGCAGGTATACAGAAGCGAAGTGCAGTGGCGGTAGTTTTGATGTTAGCACGCCTCTGGGGATCTATTCTCTAACTCCACCTCTGGTAAAGACCGTCAACTGCGACTATCTTACGAGAGCGACAGCGATTAAGGGGCCTGCCTAGATAGGCTGCGTTTGTGTGAGGCAGGAGCAGTAAGGTTACCGATGACCGAAGTATATAGTGCATTGTCGCCTCTCTGCGCAAGCCACGACCTTATATGGCGTGCAGTGCTTCACTATTATCCTTTTTCTTGTGGTACTTTAAGCGGTGACCACATTATTTTAATTATGGGTAGCGTAGTTAAAAGTATGTTGCTTCTTTCTATAGTTATTTTTTTTAAATCCGATTGTTAATTTTCCAGATACGGCAGTCTCAAAACAGCCGTTTTTTTTTGTCATTTTAAGGGGCCAGAAAATAATGTTTCTAATAAACGTGCTGAATTTTAAAACTACAGCGACATAGTTTGAAGTGTGTGTTCTTTTCGTATATATACAGATATAATGTGCGTTAAACAGTTTCGTAAAAAAATAGAATAACCGTAACTCGCTGCAACGCACTTGAAGCGCAGGTATGGAGGCCCCTTAAGATAGTCACCCTTAACTGTCTTTATATCGTATTCTCTAACACCTCTCTTCACCAAAATCTCAATATACTTGGCAACATTGTAGGATATGTTCTGAAAATCTTCATGTATATTACTAAATTACATTTTATCACTTTTTACAGCATGTTTTGAACAACTAATTACTTAAGTTTTGTTTTAAATTATATAAATTCTATTTGTTCCTTTTTAGAATTCCGATTTTAAAAGATAACCTCAACTCGTCTCTCGTAAGAAGCCAGTGTGATTCGCTTACAAGCGATAGCAGCACTGGCACTTTGTTACTTTCTCTAGCTAAGAGAATGTTGTATTGAAGTAGTAGTTTACCGTCGGTAGATAAAGGCTGTTTCCGAATAGTGCCTTGAAGGATCCTTCGCACCTTCGCATCCTTGAAAAGTGCATCTTGAAGGATGCGGCCATTTTTTATTCGTGTCCAAATTCTACCGAGAATTCAAGATGCATCCTTCCACACATCCTTGGCTCAAGGTTGCGCACGCATCCTTACGCCCTTAATATTCTCATTTGTTTGAATTTGGAATCCGGAGGGCATGTTTATACAAAAATGCACCCTTACCGCGAAGTATGCATTGCTGTTTGAAGGCTGCGATGATTCAGGGATCCGAGGATTAATCTTATGAATTTGGAAACAGCCAAAGTTAATATATACTGGCCTATAATTCCCGAAACGTGTTACACTATTAAAGATAAAATAAAATAATGTATTTCTGTGTTCTTGCAAGAAACACTGCAATCGCATTTGTTCTCCAGCCAGAATGGTCGTAGAACACAACTTAAATATGTCGGTCATTTGCATGAACTTTGTCTCCTAACAACACCCTAGGACCGGATCTTCATACAAAGAGAGTCACGAGGCTTTTGAAAGACAGTCACGGTGCTATTTCTAGTTATAGAATACGCATTCTCGTTGTAAAGATGGTTATCCGGTAACTATCTTTGTATAAAGATCGTATAAGATACTATAAAGTTACAGGACAGACCTCCTGGAAGGTTATTGACTTTACGAAGACCTATTCTCAGAGAAAGTGATTTATCGCGGGAAAAGCTGACAGTTTGCGAGGCTTCAATATAACATGTACTTATTTTACTTTCTTCTTTCATTACTGGTGTATCCCCTTGTGACTGGGCCAATGATAACTCTGGTACGCCGCTACTGAATAATTATTGTGATTCTTCTTGAAACAACTTCATGTCCTTTCTCTCCTGTCTTACCAGGCCACCACACTGTTTTGCCAAATACGATGGCAGGAAATATTCTTGTGTTTTGCCAACATCTCTGCCCATACTTTTTCTGTTATCAGTTGGTAGCAAAGGTAAACATTCCTAGTGACAATGGAAAAATCTCTGGCTGGCCGTTACTTCCCATTATCAGAGAGAGTGTCTTATTATAAACTGAATAGGTTTTTTTTTACATACGACATTGCAAGTGAATGTTGGAATGTTTAAGATAAACTCCTCAATAAAAAAAAAAGGCAGTATTAGCAAGTCCTTACCGCGTGCTCTTTAAGGGTGTTCAAGTGCGATAAAATCATTATTTTGTACTTTTATGAAATATTGTTAGTTTTATAGACCGTACTTGTGAGTACCTTTTACTCTCCCAAAACAATTTTAGCTCTCATAGTTTTCTCATAACGGGGTGTCAAACTCAAATTTTGCTTTTACGCTGCCATGCAAATAGTGAAAACCAACTGACCTACTTAAAGAAAATAATTCACTGTGAACTCACATCCCATAAGCAATGCAATAAAACATTAGAGAAACCCACAACGTATTATATTTTCAATTTTAAAAAATCGCAAAAATACGGTGAAAAAAATTGCAAATTCAGCAATTTTTTTAAAATACGAAAACAGTTCGTAGGATGTTTTTTAAATGTTTTATTTTGTAGACCAGAGTATGTTATTTCACTGTGAATTATTTCACGTACGTATGTCAATTGGTTTTCACTATTTACATGACAGAGAACATGCAAATTTAGACTTTGACGCACCGTTACGAGAAAACTACGTCAGCTAAAATAGTTTCGTAAGAGGAAACTGCACTCACAAGTATCGTCTACAAAACTAACACTATTTCATACAAATTATTATTATGACTTTATCGCACTTGAACACCCTTAAGTGCTAGAGATGTGTGTACATGCAGCAGCGTAATGTCCTGGGCGGGTACCGCCACAGGGGCAACCTAGCCTTCCCGTCGGAGGGCCAACGTAACCAGCAGTGCATCGCTACTCTGTAACGTTGCCTGCATGTCCAAACAGCTTTCTGCCAGCTTGTCACCAGCACGTTACATGCACGTCGCAGGCACTTTTTTGCACGTAACCAGCACTCCGAGAACACAAGACTATGACTCAGCACTCGAAACTACTACGCTTAGTATGGCGATCCGGGCTCGATTCCCGGCGTGGTCGGTCCCCGGATTTTCGCATGTGGGAATCGTGCCGGACGATGCCGCTGGTCGGCGGGTTTTCTCGGGGATCTCCTGTTTCCCCCGCCCTTTCATTCCGGAGCTGCTCCATACTCACCTTGTCGCCCATCATCAGCGCTGAAGACCTCGATGTTGAGTGCTGACCAAAGTCACTCACATTTAGTATGTTTCATATTCAGACACCTTCATGCAGTCTGCAATCATTTTTAGTATCATTACTTAACAGAGAGATGATGATAAATCACTCTTCAAAAAGCAACAGAGCTTGTAATGACACAAATCATTTCCATGCACTATCAGTAATACAAGAAATTTACTGCTACTTAAATAAAATAAAATATTATCATTCCTGTAATACAGTATCAAGAAAATATTTATATTAGGTTAAATGATTTTCATCATAATTTAGACACTTAAAATATAGTAACTATACAACAAATACTAATGCAAAACTATGAATTTTAAATTTATTGTTTCAAGCAAATAAAATACAATTACCGCTATAAATATATGACACCTGTAGGTGAGTAATGTCACAACTGTACAGGAAAGGTGTTGCGAGGTCCCATCTGCAACGTTGCCGGCATAATGTTTCTAGCACGTGATGGCAACTTGCTGTGAGATTCCAACTGCAACGTTGCCACTGTAATGTTTCTGGCACGTACAGATAACGTGCTACGAGTGCGAGATCCCATCTGCGACGTTGCCGGTGTAACGTGCAGGCAACTTGCTGCAAGGTCCCATCTGCTACATTGCCGCCGTAGTGTATATAACACGTTAAATTTTATTGGATTGTGGATATAAGCCATTGCTCATGTTTAGCTGATCAAACCCGTGTTGAATGACAAAGTACGAAAACGAACAAGAAAAAAAAAAACAAATATAAAACGCACACAAAAATATAAAATAAGCATTCCCAAAGGAATTCTGCCAATTTTTTTTTTAATAAAACTTTTATTTTTAAAAAATTAAAAATATTGACGGAATTCCTTTGGGATTGCTTTTTTTATATTTTTGTGTGCGTTATATATATTTTTTTTGTTTGTTTTCGTAATTTGTCATTCAACACAGCAGGTTTGATCAACTAAACATGATCAATGGCTTAGGTCCACAATCCAATAAAATTTAATTGTAAACTCCCATTGCAACAAACATTTAAAAATCTCATATATAGCACGTGATGGCAACTTACTGCGAGGTCCCAACTGTAATGTTGCCGGTGTAACGTTTCTGACGTCTACGGGCAATGTGCTGATGTTTCTGTTACCAATCTAGCACATTGTAACTTTGTCGCAACCTTTTGGGTACCAATTACGAATGACTATAGAGACAGGAAAAATGTGTAAGTTTACTGACCTAGGCTAACCTCCAAGAATATCTGTTTTTACAAGCAGACAGCAGCTACTCTATGGCTGCTCGCTGACACAGTGATGCCACATGGTTGGGTCTCCATTTAGTTGCTACTTTGTCAGATAAGTCAAATAAATCAGAAGTTGCAGAAAGGACGCATGTCACAGAAAATGAGTTTCCAGGTTAAAGTTTGAAAAAACATATTTTAATGGTAGTGACATCAAACTATGCAGAATTGACGAACACAATATGAACATTTCTTGACGATTGAATGCCATGTGAAGTGGAAAAGTTGCAAAAAGTGTTACATAACGAACACACGTGTCCTTTCTGCAAGGTAAGGAATGTTCGTGGATGATTTGATGAATTATTAAAATGGCAAGCTTGTGTATCAGCTGAATCCTGCTCTTTGATACTGTCGATTTTCATACTTTCAAAATGTCGAGTTCTGAGGACGATATCTGTGCTGTATCAATGTCATGTAGATGTTATTGTCTGATGTATTACTAGACCCTGAAAAAATCGTGTTTTCTTTTAGACGCAAGCTACAATTACAGCAACTGTGCTTTCGTGTCACTTTCGCGATTGGAACTTGACTTATTTGACATATTTTAAAGTCCCTCAGCCAATAACAAAAACGTAACTAAACTCATGCCCATTTCACTGTGGAAGCGAGCAGCTAATGAGCAAATACTGTCTACTTGAGAGAGTAGACATATATTCTTGGGGGCTAGCCTACGTATCAATGATCCAGCGAATTTTTCCGTTCTCTATGTATAACTTTAAACAGCAGTGCTCAGAAACAAAAAAAAAAATTAAAATTGTAGATAAGGTGTGTATGAGGCCCACACTTTGTAGAAAAGGTACATTTATAGACCTCACTTTGCAGGAAGGACATATACACAGTGCAAATTATATTTTATTCCAAAATATATTTGCTCTGTCTGTCATTTTGTTGGTAGTGGTTAATTATTACCACACAAGAGTGGGGAAAATGTACTGGATTCTCTTTAAATGTGTTCTTGGTAATCAGTTTTTTTTTTCTCTCCTGAAAAGTTTTGTTTTTGTGACATGTGGCCTTTCAGCAACTTCCGATTCAAATGTAAAAGTGTCACTAACTTACAGTTGTTTCGAATCTAGCGTGCGCCCAAAAGAAATAGTTTAATTTTCCAGGTCTGTACTGATAGCGCAGACGGTTATTAGGTCAACATTTCATGACCAAAGAAAGCATATGAGATACACGGCCTGTAAAGCATACCACTTCCGACTTGACAAAACAATATTGTGGCAACGCACGTCCGCTCTTAGGAGGCGCTAAGCTTGTTTCCTGAGGTGTGTAGTCGACATGTGACTACAGCAGTTAGGTGAGGCGTCGTGACGGCACGTTTGTTGTGGCGAGGAAGTCCTGAGACCTGATTGGCGGCGACTACCTCTGGGCGACTAGCACACGCTCTTCCTCTGTTGCCAACCCACGGAACAAGGAAAGCAGCACCAGTGTTGCCAGACATAGCTGACGATAAAATTGTGAAACCTATGCTGACATTCTTCTGCTCTCCATAAAATCCTGCTACTTTCGCATGAAAACCCAATTTTTTGTCGTTATAGAATATTAATTCAGGTACGAGGCAGTGTTGCCAGATGTACATACATACTGAGAGAAAGAATTGTTTCATTATACTAAATATATTTGTTTGGGTGATGTTTGCTTCAACTAAACAATATTTTGTTGGTAAGACCAAACTTGGAGTCCTCCAAACACATTTATTTATTTCCCTCGACCAAATTGTTCATTTAAACGCACTTTGTTTGTGCCAAACGTATATTTGGTTACTAAAGGACGTCGAATAAATATTTTGTGTAAACAAACAACTTGTTACAGCTTGTCAACAAAATAATATTGTTAGTTATAAGTGATGTGCTTTGAACCAAAAAATTTTTTTCGATGGACTAAATGATTTTGTGGGCGAAACTAAATCCTTTTGGTTGACTTGCGGAAGATGGCAGGCTGGCGTGCGTGAGCGAAAAGATGGCGAACGCTGTATACCTCAACTTTCAAAGTATAAGCTTGTGCGACAAGTAGGACGTCTAAACTGTTCATCAGCATTATTAAAGTATCTTAATTTTAGCTATAGCAATTTCAAAGTGGTTTATTCGATCGATCACAACGGAAAATGCTATAAACTTGAATAAAAACAGCGCAGCTGCACGTCTCGTGCTTTGTGCTGCGGAGCACGGCAGTAATTTGGTAATATTATCTGACGTCGTTTACATTTTCGCAGACAGAAGACAAAAATGTCTGAAAGTAAAGCAGTACAATCGTAATTTAATATTAGGCATAATTATTCCTACACAAATAACAATCCCATTATCACAGAAGCACTCGTAGCTCAGTTGGTTAGGTCAGGAGTGGAAAGAAGCAAGCGAAGGTCCTCAAACAAATCGAGGGAACAAAATAATTTGGTACGAGCAAACAAATATCTAATTGCCCCTATACAAACGAATGATTTGGTTGATTGAAACAAATTTTGTTTGCACCAACAAAATTGTTTTCTCAACGTGACGTAGAACTTATTTCTTCTCAGTAGGCAGAAATACAGGAATACTTTATTTGTATTATTTTAAACCTAGAAAGTTAACTTGTTTTGTGTGTCAGCAGGTTTTGTGGAGTGCTGCCAGGTAATCACTTAACATTTTATACTGGGATTATGACAACCCACTGCTTGGTACCGAAACATGCGTTGTATTTTCTTTCTTCTTTCAACGCGATTGGTATACTTTTGCCAAACGTAAACCTTATGAATACCTTGGACCTCTTGTCCAATATTCGTGTGTCGCGTTTACGGAATTTCGGGAACTTTAAGTTGTAAACACGGATCCAAATTACCTTAACTTTATATTAAAATATATTAGGTCCACGCTGAGAATTTTCAAAGTTTGGTTTCAGAAGTGCTAAATTAAAAGCGGAAAACATCCCATTACTTAGAGTAACAACTCAATCCGGACTGAACTAGGAGTATACTGAAGTATCTAGATTCAAATTTTACTTTAAACACATTCCTACCGGACTGAAGTAGGAGTGGAGTGAGTAATCCAGTCGGCGAGGTGGACTGGAATGTAGAATCCTGATCTAAACGTTTACTTTAAACACCCATCAGACTGAACTGAACGAAACCGAAGCAGGCGCCATATTGAATCGTTTCTTTGGTTATGTAAGAGGTTACAATCGTCCTGGGATGGCAAAATACAACTGATTTATGTTATAAAAATATATGGAAGTGCCAAGTATGTCATAATAAATATCTCGACGGATAAATTCAAACAAGCAAGTATTCGCCTCTTGTTGGATTTTTTTGGTACAGTCATTTGTTCTGTAGTTTAGTGTTTTTCAAAGAGATGTCTCTGGAGACAGATTGAGTCAATCTGGATGGAAAATTTTACTGTAAACGTATTTCAGTCCACTTTCACTTTAAGTTCGCTCCATGTTGGATCGAGTCCAAGTTCAATTCAATCTGTAATTTTACTATAAAAGCACTACATGAGTGGACACGTTAAAGTGCAAACATTACTGTCAACATTTTTAGTATATTGCATGCATTTTTGTTGTATTATGAATTACTAGTTAAAAATAAGTAGCCTATAATCTTGGTGAAAAATTACTTTAAACATATAAAATGAACTAATTTGATTTATAGGCGGTTAGGGATAAAGAGAGCACTCTAAAAAGCCCTGCTCAAGTTCTATTTTCAGCCAGTTCGTATCTATGCGCGCGTAACGGCTAACAGCGGGGGATGTCTATCCTCTCTGGACACGTCACTTGATATTTGCGCGTGTGAGATAAAGTAAGCTGTCGGTAGGAATCTATTTACTCGTAGTTTGATAAAAAAAATTATTAATTGTAAAGAATACAAATATGTCGAATTCAGTTGATTTTAATTAATTATTGTTGCATTTAAATGAGGAAACACATTGAACTACATACGACAATTCGCTGCCAACCTTACAACGGGTAAGGTAACTAAAGTTAATGTAAAGTTTTATGAAGAAACGGCTAGTGATTTTTCACAGAGGTTAAAAGTGCTCACTTTATCCCGAATGACCTATAAACTCAATTTTGAACGAATTTAATTAATAAGTAGTGCTACAACTCAAAATTAATTCTTTAGCAGCGGGATGTTACTTAAATAGTTCTGTTTCAAACTAGTAATGTGGTTCGCCGATATTTAAGTTTGAATATTTAGTAAAATTTTTAGTCAAAACAGCCTTGTCTGAAATGCACCAAGAGTAAGAATGAAAAGACAATTAAATCGGTCATTGTTACAATGTTCTAATACCAAATTTCACAATTTTTTTGTATGTCGGACTAACTACATTTGAAAGGAATTTAGTCCTTACATTTTGTACAAATGAAACAAACGCATGCTTTTTGTGGGCTCTGTTAAAAATCAATAAGTTCGTGGACTTTTCGAAAACTTATGGTTTTTGGACATAGTGCATTTTAACAATGGCCGATTCAATTGTTTCATGCCATTGTATAAGAAATACCTAAATATAATTTTGTGGTGAGTTAAAGGGTCCATGTAGCAGAAGAACAAGACAAATTGTGACTTACTTGTTTACCATCGGAGGAAAAATTCTCCCCCTCGCTCCTTCTCCACGCAAAAGCAAACTGACATTAATTTACCACAATAAAGTTGGCAGACAACGTTAAAAAAATAATTAAGTTAAATCTGTAAAGGCTGGTTAATGTGCTATATTTGTAATGCTGCACGATTAGGTCTTTCTATTTGGGTTGTGAAACATTGGTGAAACGGCATAATTTTTTAAAAACCTTTTTAAGTTTGTGGAATATTATTGATTGACTAAGGGATTTATAACCATTGGGTGCTTGGTAATACTGCATTTAAATTTTTTTCGGAACAACGATCATTATTCACTTCACACTACTGCAAATTTTTATGCTGTGTTCACTCTAGGCCTACGGTAATATTTTATCCTGACCGACTGCCAACTTTAATGGAAGTACTAACGACAGTGCTAACGTTAAATTAAATTATCTGGAGTTCGAATAGGGATTGCCGTTTCATCCATGAGCACTGTTAAGTAGCGCGAACTGACTTTGCGACATTTATAATAACTCTTCATTCCCGCACTTTTAATTTTTTTTTTTCAGAAAGTAAAATTTTTGTTGGAACTGAGACAAAACAGATGTGACCGACACCATTCTGTCCCCTTCCTCTTTCCATAAGGCGAGAGACGTTTTGGTTGTTAGGAGAGGAGTGTGGAAAGGGGGAGAGGGGGTTGAAGGCAGACGTGACAATCCATCATTAGTTTTATGGGTCATGCGCTGACACAACTCCCCCAGACATCCCCCCTGACCTTCCTAAAGTCTCGGCGTCCTAAACAAACATCTCGGAAAGCGACACTTTTAGCAAGCCAGCGATCCCGAGACAAGCATGGTTTAGGGGTGTTGGGTTGTGAAGGGAGGGGGCTCCTCAGGGACAATATTGACCTTCTGTTAAAAAATATGACCCCTCCTCTGCCCCCCATCCACGGAAACTTATTTGTCCCCCCAGTGGGTTCTGTTAGTTTGGGTAAACGTTATTTAGTTCTCTTAAATCACTCTCTCACTGCCCACACACAACGCCGAACGCTGTTATCAACTCCAGTCTTCCTGCGCGTCACCTCTCTACCTGAAGACATCACACACGCACGCACACGACCTGGAGGAACTAATAATAATAATAATAATAATAATATCGTCTTTATTTGGCGCAGTTAAGACTTACTTGCCTTCTCTTACACTGAACCATTTAACTATCTACTACAAATTTAACAGTATGTACTAAAATATATGTAGGGGAAATTTTTTTAAAAAGTGGGCAATTTAAAAACTGACATGATTCATCAATACAATGCGACCCAGAACTCAAAACCACTGAGTTGAAAGCAAAAGGCATTATAAGTAATTGCAGGAAAACTTTCAATAGTGAAAAAAAAAGTAGTTGGCAGAGAAAAGAAAACAAAACCCTGCAAGACCCCTTAATTAATACAACATATAATATATTTAAAAAATTACATTTAGCCCACGTTTTCAGTAGAAATAGAGTAAACCGTACTTAGGTGCCAGGCACAAGAGACCTCAGAAACACAATAGACACATTTGATACCCAATGGAACAGAAAAATTGCCAAGAATATGTTAATCCAATTGTGATAGTTTAACATTAAAGGGAAAAAAAAATATTCACATTACATAAAAATTATACAAGAAAAATAGAAGACAATATAAGAACATGTTCAATTCACACACACACATTCATTCGATCACACATTCACAGTGTTTTCCTTTCCAGACCCCGGCTATGCAGTAGCGAGCCCTGCATCAACTTCTTTTTAAACAGAGAGTAAGAGCCAATGGCTGTGGAAACATAGATGTAACCCGTCGTGTCGTGCGTGCGGATTACCTATCAACGTGCAAACTTGCGACCATTTAGAAGTATCATAGAGTATATGCTAATTTTTTTTCTGCTAATTTGTATCTTTCCGCGCGTAGCGGTTAACGACGGGAAATGTCTAACCTGTCTGGACACTTCACTTGATGTTTGCGCGTCTGAGATAAATTGTGCAGTCGGTACGAACCTACATAGTTGGGTAAAAAAAAGTTATTTAATTACACTCTAAAAAACCTTCGTAAAATATTTAGGAAGTATTTAACCTAGACACAATATGGGGCAGTTACTATACTTCTGCATTGTAAGTATGCTAACTTTTACAACTGTTACAATATAAGTCTGGTAACTTCAGTATAAATTTGACTGGTTTGTACAAAATTTAGGAGTGCTACAACGAATGTCTAGGAAACAATAACGCTCGTATACGCACGTGTGGCAAATATACAACGTATTTTATAGAATGTATATAAAATACAAGTATGTCGAAATTAAGATTATTATATCTCAGTGCTGTTGTATTTGGGTGGGAAAATATACGGAACTATTTCGGTAATATTCTGTCAACCATACAAGCTGTAAGGTAAGTATTGTAAACGATCAATTATATTTAGTAACTGTTATTGATGTTTTTCAAAGGTTACATTTTTAGTGCTCACTTTATCCCGAACGGCCTATATCACAAATTACTTTCAGGTGTTTGTTGAACCAACTCTAAACACACGAAAGCTAAAATGACGGTCCCTTTCCCAAGACGTTTAAGGGCGTTCAAGTGGGGAAAAATTCATAATTTTATATTTGTATAAAATAGTGTTAGTTTTGTAGACATTACTTAAGAGTACATTAACATCTAACGGAAAAAAAATTAGCTCATCTAGTTTTCCCGTAATGTCACTTCAAAGTCAAAATTTGCATATTTTTACTTCATACAAAACTTGAAAACCAGTAAATATAATG
>PNEQ01070225.1:0-27622 GCA_003012365.1 Medauroidea extradentata
CACTGTCTCTCTCCACTTACTACCCAGAGGTGTCTCGGCCCGACGTACTTTATGACTCGGCGAACTTTTAATGGCGTCCCGACGCCCAAAACCACGACGATGATGGCACCTCGGCCTACAATACTGAGCGTCTTGACGCTTAGCTTCGACGCCTGACGGTGGCACTCTGCCCTACCGTCGCCGCGATTCGCCGACGACCCCCTCGCTTGACAACGTCCGTCCCGGACCGACGCCGGCTCGCTTCTCCCTCCTGATTTGCGCCAAAAACCCCCCGTCACTTGGCCAGCAAGCTCCGGTTCCCTTTGGGCCAATCAGGAGTCAGCTTACACCCGATGGCCCCGCCTCTCGAGGACAACAATTTCGGCCAGAACCGTATTTATTAAATCATTGCTTAATTTCTTGTCACTATTTACATTCATTTTCATAAAATGGTTCATTTACTTGTTCACATTATTGATCCCTTAATTACTACATATCTATTACACTGTAACAACTAGCAAAGCCATTGGTTGGACTCCTCCCCTCGTGACCAGCTAGGGAGGTGGTTCGAGCGGGGGTGGGGTGAGGCCCCAAGACACACTATGCACCTGCTTGTCTCTCCCTCGTCTTCACAAGGACAAAATATATTCGATTTCTTATTTTTAAAATAAAACTTGGTGTGGTAATGGTATTTCGATGAGCACTATTGCATTGTGATCGTGATACAATGACGAGGAGAATGAATGGTCGCAAGACATAGTTATTATTACACATTAATTTATGATGGTTGACACTGATGACTATTGAATATACTAAATCGGGGTGGCGACCATATGGGCCTGTCACACGTACTTAAAATGGTAAATTGTTAATTTTTACTATAACGAACTATCACGCAAAAACTATGAGAGGTAAAAATAAATTTCACAAAAGGTAAATTTAGTCACAATTTATATCGAAAAATGAATAAAAGGAAATAAAAAATATCTGGTACAAATATAAAAATAAAATTAAAATGGCCGCAATTTTGAAATCATGAACACAGTGTGATTGAAATACTCAAGTAAAGTCAACTTAATATGTGGTATTTGGGAACTATGATAAATTAAATTCTAAAAAGTATTTCCTCAGATGTCTTGCTGTGCTAAAATTATAAAAATGGTCGCCATTTTGAATTGGCGTGTACTGCCTGAACGAATACATTAAATTCAATTTATCTTACTAGGTTCTTTGTGCGTACCGAGCTTGACGAATTTATAAAATACGGTTCCTTAAATATCTAGCTTGATCGAAAAGTGTTATAAATGCCGACATTTCGAAAATATCAACAGGGCATAAACGAAATATATAAAAGTCAAGTTAGGTTACTGTATGTGTACGAAGTCTGATGAAATTCGGTCAGTTGGTTCAAAGTTTTTGAGGTGGGACACACACACACATATTCAGACAGGAAGGTGATCTCATACGACTATTTTTTCCTTCGGAATGTAGGCTAAAAACAGCTTTTTCAATCTATTATATCTGAAAAACCACTAAAGGGATTCGTGTGAAACTACTCTAGAAACATGCAATGGACTTTGCTTAAAACTTTTCACCAATAATATGATGAGGTCACCGCTGAATGTGTCAATTAGGCGAGTGTTCTACGATACCACTGCAAGCTGTTTCAGTGTCTTGCGGTAGAGGCGATACAGCGCCAGATGAGTCGGTTAACATCGCCTTTGGCGCCGTGCCTCACTCACACAAACACGGCCGGTAGGCGGGCGCCTTAACTGATCGTTTAACTAGATGGAATATGAGTTTGTAGATACTCCGCACGTTCAGAGATGCTTCGCTAATCTTACTGATGTCGTACAACTTCACATCCTGCAGGGAACCAAACAATGTCGTGAGTTACGAATTCGTCTCCAACAATGAGTTTGAAAACTTGTCCTCCCAGTAAAAAAATATAATGCTCTAAAAAGAATTACGGAAAAGAGGCAAGTTTTTCACACTTCTTCGTAGTTGATTTTTTAAGGCGAGGATCGAATGAAAGTTTCATGCGTTTAGAGTATTGTGGCCAACAGAGTCTAGTCTGTGGTTACATAAGACGGTACATACGTTATCTGAGACAGTATGTGTTTTATGATCTTTGAAGTACTTGTGCAGCGGGATTTAATTACCAGATGTAGTTTTTTACATACTCCGTTGCGATGTAGATGTTAGTCAATAAAACTTAAGAGGATAGATAAAGATAAATAAGCTGGGTATCATGTTCAATAAAGCATATTTTGCTTATTTATATTTGATATTCTCTTTAGGTTTCTTTGACAGACATAAGTCGAGAAAACTACATCTCGCCAGTTTATATTTTAACTGTTATGTAGAAAAATTAACGTCCATTCAAAATAACACTAGCGAAAATACGGCAGATGTTTCCATTAAAGTAAATTATTCTTTTACGGTGAAAGTTTCTCCCCCAAGAGTTTGTAAAAACATTGTTAGGTCTGATTGTTTGCTTTTACTGCCGTGTTAAAATACGGGGAAGGGGAAAAAAAGGGGGGGGGGGGATAAAAGGTAAACTTCGAAGTTTAGAATGGCTGTGTCCAAGTTTCAGTTGAGCGTTTACTGAACGAAAAGAACCAAAGTAAAAAAAAAAAAAAATAGAGAGAGAAAATTAACATGGTGGCCTTGCTATGCTGTATAAATGATGAACATTAACTTTAATTGTCCTTCTAAATTAAATTTTGAGATTTGTCCAATTTATGTATGGGAGACGTTAATTTGCATATCATAATGTGTCTCTTTTGTGTTTGATAAGGAATGATTTATGCAAAAATGCAGATTTACTTCTGAAACCCTTGGCAGACTAAGAAACAGTTTCTAAAATACCAGTGTTAATTTGAAAACCAAATGAAATCAAAATATGGCAAAGCTGTATTGCCAAATTTACCGAGCCTCCCCAGCAAATAACAGAACAGCGACAAAAATCTAAAAAATTAGATTACTTCCTTAAAACAAAACAACCTTTGGAATACGACCAACATTTAAGCTTGATGGCATACACATCATTGAACAATTAATATTATTGACGTAAATGATTTGTAGTTTCGTTATTTTTGTTCATTCAACAGCAGTTCCGGTTAAAAAATTATCCTTGCTATTGCATTTATGTAAGAATTATTGTCTGTTTTGTAGTCAATCCAATCACTTTTTTTTTACTAAATGGGGATAACATTTTACTGACTACCAACAGTCACCATAAAACTTTTGTAAAGCTGAGGTTAAGTTGGGAAATAAAGCAATGCGTAACTGTAAAAATATTGTTTAATAATTTTGTCTCGAGAATTTCATTGTATAGGCTGTTCACAGTAAAGTTAGTGTTTTAAGGAAGTTTAATTAAGCAAATCGCTGCACAGTTGCAGTATATTTTATTATACCCTCAGCTGCATGCGTTTAATTACGATTAAATCTGCTACTTTTATGCTACAAAGTATAGTAAAAATATTAATAAGCTAAAAGAAAAAAGAGACAATTGCTTCAAAATTGCTAATTTTACTGTAAAGAGTCTATCATGTTTAAGAGATAGCCCATTTTTATAATTATTTACGTTTTTTTTTAAATTCCAAACGAATGCAGGTCCCTTAAAATTTTTTTCGTTGAAAATAATTTTTTTTGTATGTTTACCAATAATACACAATTTTTTTAAAAATAAATTTATGAACAAAAATTTCGTTAATGAATTAATCAGTCGAAACCATATAATTTTTCGTTTAGAAATTTTTTCCATGCAGTATAAAAGCTACTCTGAACAATATTAGGAAACAATTTTCTGATATCTGCTCTCGTTTAGAATGAAATAAATTAATTTTATAAGCAGTAAAAATGGCATTAAGGGGAGTGTTAGATAACTTTATTGTATTTTCTGTTTTTGAGCCATAACATTTATTCAAATTGTATTATCAAAATTTTCTCTTCGACAAAGCGTAGGATATATGCTTGGTAAACTGCTTGACATATATAATAATGTAATATTTCATTAATTTGTCATGCAGAGTCATTGCTAGGAAATTCTTGAAAGTTAACTTAAAATTCACTTGTAGTTATTCTCGCTGACAAATTAATGAAAGATTCCATTATTATTTATGACAATCAGTCTACCATGTATATAGCCTATGTTTTGTCGAAGAGAAAATGTTGATAATACAATTTGATCAAATGTTATGGCTGAATAACTGAAAATACAATTATACTGTCTAACACTCCCTCTTAAGGCTCGGCATCAGTCGCCATATTGAATTATTTTATTTTTCGCTCTAATGAAATTCTGAGAAAAAAAATGTGAAATTTGTTACGGTAATATAAATTATATTTACCTTGCGCTACAATAAATGCAATGCAGTTGAACTTTTAACGTATATTTAAGCCGTAATTAGTCGAGTAATTTTTTTTTTTAATTTTTCTCGTCTGATCACGACTGACATATACGTTAAAAGTTCAACTGCGATGCTTTTATTGCAGGGCACGGTAAGTAGAATTTATATTATAGAAACAAATTTCACAATTTTCTTCTCCGAATTTCAAAAGAGCGAAAAATAAAATAATTCAAAATGGCGACTGATGCTGAACCTTAAGAGGGCGTGGTACATAATTCAACGATAAAATCATTAATCTATAACTTTTGGTTTCTTGAAGCCAATTTGCGAAAATTAAACAATAGCAATCCTAGACAATAATTTTAGACAACGTTTTAAACGAGATTGTGTCCAGTGTTACGAACTTGTGAGGCCCAATCTCTGACGCTAGAACCTGGTTCATTTAACTGCGGCGCAAGAGATCACGCGTAACAAATTAGTAATCCTGGATAAATATTTGCTCATTTAGTTAGAAAATACCATTATCTAGGATTGTCATTGAGTATTTTATCCATATTGGCTTTGAAAAAACCGTATAAATCAATTGATGTTTTCAGCGTTTATTTATCTATACCACGCACTGTTAAGTCAGTCGCTCTGAAGTCTTTGTGTGAGAAGTTACACAACAGAGAAATACCAGCGGCTTCTTCTGAGTATCGCAGATGTTGGCTTGGGGAGCAGCACTTGGTTGCGATGATGTAATTGCTTCCTTTAAAGAACGCCGACTACTCACATCTGTCTCCATGTGAGTGACGAGAGACGATAAACAATGAACTGAGCTCTCAGAAGTAAGCACTTACACTCTGCCTTGGTCGTACGCAACACATGCGTTTTACAACAGTGCGTGGTATATAATTCAGCGGTAAAAGTTTCAGTTTAGAGTTGTAGGTTTCTCGATGCCAATTTGCAAAAATTAAATAAAAAACAGCAATCCCCGACAACAGCTTTAGATTACACTCTAAAAAATAATTTGTAAATGTGCCACAGGTGCATATAGGAGCTCTAATAAAGTAGGTTTGGTAGAATTGTTTCCCAGACATCCGTGGTGGGACTCATAAATTTATTTATAAAACATTCAAATGTATACTAAAGTTACCAGACTTGTATTGTAACAACTGTAAACGTTTACATATTTACAAAGCGGAAGTATGGAAACCGTCCCATACTGTGTTTAGGTTAATTACTTCCTAAACATTTTAGGAAGTTATTTTACAGTGTAGCCTACTTTCTGAGCAAGAATTTTTCTCAAGTAACGTAGGGCTGAGGAACCATCTCTGACGCCGAAATGTTGTACATTTAATTGCGGCGGAAGAGATCACGCTTAACAAAATGCATCATCCTGGGTAAATGTTCGCTCATAAAGTTGGCAAATGTAATTATCAAGGATTGTTATTTTGTAGTTTTTCTATATTGGTTTTAAAAAATGTGTAGATATTAATTTTAGAACTCAGCGCTTATTTATCTACCACGCCCTCTTAACTATGCTGAATATGCATTTTAAACATTGTAATCTTACACGTATTATAGTTTCACAAAGCAATTAAGTAACGCTACGGATAGTTAATGCAAAATTTACAAGGAACCGCTCTTAAAACACAAGTACAGCAGTAATTCTGTATTCATTTGTAAATAAAAAAAAAAATAAAAAAATGTTGGTAGTTTTACTCTTCAAGTGTATGGGGATATTCTCCAACACTGTGCGGGAAACTTGTTTTCCGAACATATGTGGAAATTTCCATACGGTAGTGTATTTGCCATACAAACGACTCGGAAATTCCAATTGTGCGTTATTTAAAATTTCCGTACATAGGGTCTGCACCAGTATGCAATGAAAAATTAATTTACTATTTGAGTTGAGTAGCCTAACTTTCTTTTGCTTGTTTGGAGTAACTTTCCTTTACACGCAGAGGCGATTAGCTTACTTGCAGAATAAAGCTGTACTTATATTTGGCCCAACAAATTTCTCGTAAATTTTAAACAACATTTAAATGTTCACTAAATGTATTTATGGCGATCAAGAATTCAAAATTTTTTTTTGTCTAAATGTAAAAAAAGTGTGAAATAGCATCGATCATTTGTTTCATGCTGAGGCACTGTTAGTAACATAACTACAATTCGTATACACATGCACTTTTAACTAACACGAGGCGGCCGTCTCGGCAGGTGTATTTTGCGCTTCTGATTCCAGGAAGTGAAATGTGGAAAAGCCAAGGGCAACATAGTTCGCGCATCGTGGCTCACCCTAGACTTAAGGGTGTTCAAGTGCGATAAAATCATAACTTTATATTTTTATGAAATATTGTTAGTTTTGTAGACGATACTTGTGAGTACATTTTACTCTTACGAAATAATTTTAGCTCTCATAGTTTTCGTATAACGGGGTGTCAAAGTCAAAATTTTCTTATTACGCCGCCATGCAAATAGTGAAAACCAGGTGACCTACTTAAACAAAATAATTCACTGTGAACTTACATCCCATGAGCTATGCAACAAAACATTTAAAAAACCTGGAACGTGATATTTTGAATTAAAAAAAAAAGCACAGGAGTACAGAAAAAAGTTGCAAATTCAGCAATTTTTTAAAATACAAAAAACAGTTCACGGGATTTTTCCAAGTGTTTTATTACGTATCCCATATTATGTTATTTCACTGTGAATTATTTCACGTACGTAAGGCAATTGGTTTTCACTATTTGCATGGCAGCAGAACATGCAAATTTTGACTTTGACGCACCGTTATGAGAAAACTACGCCAGCTGAAATTGTTTCGAAAATGGAAACTGCACTCACAAGTATTGTCTACAAAACTAACACTATTTCATATAAATATAAAATTATGACTTTATCGCAACTAAACACCCTTTAGGCGCAAATATGGACTGTGGTGCAATTTTCTCGCCGATAAACTCACCTCTATGATACATTTAGTGGTAGCCTTATCCCTTTATGACATAACAAAAAGTCGCACTCGTGTTCCTGAACCCTGTGTGTCTACCTGATGACGGGAACAGATTACAGTTCCCAAAACGCCGTTATACTGTCTGTCTGTAAAACTACTGTGTTTTGTTTCATCTCATCGTTGTGTCGCATGTTCAGTTAGGTTTGTTTTTTGTAATTTCATTTATTATCTGTTTGTTCCTTGTTTTATTTGACCCGATTCCATTTTCGGAATTTAATCTTGTGTATGTATCCTGTTGACTAAAGCATACTCTGCTTATTTATGTTTATTGTCTTATATTTTCGTTTGTTAGTCATTTATTTCGCAATGGAGTATGTCCAAGCAATTAAATCCAGTCATGTTTTAAATGTTTTTTGTCGTAAGTGCTAATTTTTTAAAAACAAGAAATTATACAGTTTCGACTAAAAAGTCAATTGAAACAAGAATTTCGTTAATTACAAAATTAAGTAAAACTATAGTACGTACTGCCTTGAAAAAATCTGCCAACATGGAGAAGATGATTTTAAACAAAACTGCTACACAGATCTTTATATCTGCTCTCGTTTAGGCGCAAAATGTCAATCGGTGAAAACGATCGTCATCTTAATAAGGGGCATTGATCCCTATATATATACCACGTTAGATTTATCTGTTTCTTCTCGATAACTTCTGTTCCAGTCGATGTATCAAAAATGTTGCCATGACAAGGCATAGATACAAACTTAATCGATTTTCTGTAATTGATGGAACCATTATTTTTCAACGGGAAACAGCTGAAAAGGGAAAATTTCTTTATTTACGGGAGCGACTACAGAGGCCACAACATTAACAGAAACTATGCCATATGGATTCCAAAAAGTGAATGAAACAATAAACTATGCCATGTCAGCGTGAAAAAAGCAAAACAATGTGTATATTCCCTGATTTATAAGAAAAATCGTAAAACCGATCTGACGGGGATCGACCCCCCCCCATGTGAATTATCTGAAAAGTAGAGTGCTGAAGAGCTTACTTCACCGTGAATGGACTATAGTCAAATGTGTCTCGGGTTCCAGAACGCGATATTACAGTCCGGTATCGCAGATCATTTTGCGGATGCTCGATTGAAACGTGGGTCGCCATTGGCCAGCCGCGTGACAATGGGAGGGACACTGCAGGGCTTTGTTGGCGGGCCGGCCAGTGCGAGGCGCGCACATCGCGTGGCTTATCCGCCGAAGACAAACAATGGCAGCAGGAAGTTCGCGTGATGACAGCACAGCGGTGCTGGCAGTGCCTTCAAGTCGTGAGGGGATACGAGCTATGCCTGCCTGCTCTTCTCTAGATACTGCATATTGCTATAGGTCGTCCAGGATAAGGGAGCACTAAATAACCAACCTTCGAAAAATATCACTAGTCGTTACTGCATATAAGTCTACATTTATCATAGTTGCTTTACTGCATTTATGATTGGCAGCAAGTTACCGAATATAGTTCCGTGTGTTTTCCTGTTTTAAGAACGATAGTAAATAATTTTGTAACTGCAATTCGATCTGTAATGACAGTAACGACAAAAAATAAATTAGCGGTGTCTAAAATTCTATCAATATGTCTCTCACATTTTAAGGGCACAGTCTACAACATTTTTTCCATAAATTTATTTTCATTTTTGTACCAGCTACTTCCCCCCCCCCCTTTAATTTTCAAATTTTGCAAAATCGATAAATTCGCCAATATGCATTTCTTCGGGCAATATTACGAAGTTAAACATAATATGGTAGTTTTCCCGGTTAATGAGATATCAGGGATTCTTTGAAAACACATTTAACCCCTTTTCACCCTTAATTATAGAATTTAGAAAAATCCATTCTTAGTGGGTGCCTACGGGCCAAGGGGAAGCTTCCCCCGAAATTTCATGGTTCTAGGTCCAGCGGTTTGGGCTGTGCGTTGATGAGTGAGTGAGTGAGTGTCAGGACGCACTTTATTATATATATATATATATATATATATATATATATATATATATGTGTGTGTGTGTGTGTGTGTGTGTATGTGTGTGTAAACACACATGTACATACATACATACACACTTATATAGGTGTCCCTGAATAATGTTTAAAGTTCTTCATAACACTGTAGGATATGCGGAGAAGAGTAAAATGACACAGGTTGCATGCTGGGAACTACCAGCAAATTGTCATCCCAAGTTGTGTGGTTTGTGAGATTCTCTATATGCTTTGACGTAGCAACAAACCGAAGTATTGGATGTCTATCAACGCGTTAAGTTGGCCGAGCTGACAGTCCGAGGGGGGTGGGGGATGTGGTGTGTATCTGTCGTATCCCTCCAAGTAATTCTGGTTCGATGTCCGGTTCTGGGTACTTTCGCGAAAATCAGTGGTCCCAACCCAAGATATTATGTACATTTTCGTGAACACACATGAAATGGTCTTACTCGTAAAAAGTTTTAAACAGAAGAATGCCGCCTACCACGGGCTTAAAATGCGCTGTAGCGTGTTCGTAAATACGTTTTTTTTTGCGGAACTATTTCACGTGTGCCCATTGTGTCAATTTACGACGTACTTCAACGATGAGGGCAAGGTAGTTTCGAAGCATCACATCAGTTAGAAAAATAATTTAGGGGCTAAAATTAGTTTTCTCGACCCTTTGTATCTGAAAAACTACTCATGAGATTCATGTGAAATTACTCTAGAAGCATGCAATGGAATTTGCGCAAAACATTTCACCAAGAAAAGATGGGGTCATCATAAGTCAGACGAGTGATCTATGATACCATTGCTTGCCGTTTCAGTGTCTTGTGTTAGAGCATAGCCGTCTTTAGTAGAAGCATTGAAGCATTGGTAGAAGGCCGCGGTCTTAGATCTGGCAATCTTGACAGGAAGGGTCATTTTAACACTTCTTTTGTTTCGCCAACGACAGTGGCTTCCCCTAATTCGCCGGTATGCAGGGCAGTGTAACTAATCAGGTACAGCCATTGCCGTCGGGGAGTTAAAAGAAGTGTTAAAATGACCCTTGCGTGCAGGGTTGCCAGATCTAAGGCCGCGGCCTTCTTCTAAAGACGGCTGTGGGTAGAGGCGATACCGCACCGGATGAGCCGGTCAACATCGCCCTTAGCTCCGTGCTTCGTTCAGACAAAAAACGGCCAGTAGGCAGACGCCTTAAGGTGTCTCTGGAGTTTCAGGATAAAGTGAGCCCTCTTGAAAAAAAAAAACAATAATTCCTTTCAGATATGTTTAGTTTTCTGGCACTTACTATTACAAACGAAGCTCTCTGTAATATTACAGTGTATAGATTATATCTTACTAAAAATGATTTACATATGATATCAAAATATAAAATATTTTTAATTAACTTATTTCATACAAGTTAGCTATCGAAACTGCTCAATTTGTTGTGACAGCTATACCTGCGTTTGAAATGCGTTACAGTGAATTGTGAACATGCAGGTATGGAGAGGCGCCGGAGAAAATTCCAAGTGATCAGCGCCGGCCCAAACGTCTAGCTTGTAACTATAGCTTGTTCGCAATAATCTAAGCACTTTTTGACCTTCTTGTCTAGAAAAATGATTGATAACATTGTGTTATTAATGGTCACCTTGGGTGTTAACTTTTATTGCGTTACAATCTGTATACTTAGATTGTTACTCATGCTTAGTGACCAGGAAATTTTGCGGGTTCAATAACCAGCCCGCTAGACTCAACAGTCCTGTGTACACTCTGTCTTCAGGTACTTGTTCATTGGCTGTTGCTCCAGCGAGTGGCCAGTTGTACATCTGAGAAGGTAGCGTGGAAATCAGTAAACGTTTTGATACAGGACCGCTACTGGTTCGCACTCCTCAAGAATGAGTTTCAGTAACAGCGACCAAATCAGAAAGTAATGAACGATGTACAGATGTTTTAAATCTAACGTCTTCTGAAATGAGTGAGTAACTTTGGTATTGATCAGCGCTTAACATCGAGGTCTTTAGCGCTGGTGAAGGGTTACATGAGATGAGTATGGAGCAGCGCCGGAATGAAAGGGCGGGGAAAACGGGAGATCCCCGAGAAAACCCGCCGACCAACGGCATCGTCTGGCACGATTCCCACATGCGAAAATCCGGGGACCGACCCCGTCGGGAATCGAACCCGGATCACCTTGATGGGAGGCGAATGGTTTGACATTTCGGCCTCCGTGGCCCCGTCTTCTCAAATGATTCACTAAATTGCCGGGTCTCTACTCATGCTGCTCTATTTATATTGTAAATTAGCCGGTATACTATACACTAACAGAAAAATAAAAGTAACCAGGTGTAGGCTATGTTCTCTTACATAACTTCTGGTAAAGATCGTCACAAGTTACTGTCTTTATATCATATTTTTTTTCAGAATTTCAGTATGCTTAGTAACACTACATACTTACTGTGCACTGAGAAATCTTCACACGTCGTACTAAGTTATATTTGCTCAGTTTTCACAGTGTGTTTTGAATTACTAATTACTTAAATTTAATTAATTTTTATACACATCCCATTCGTTCCTCTCTGGAATTTCAACATTTCCGGAAATGATAGTTTTGTACAACGTATTACATTAGCTACATAATCACAGACTCTTATTTTTGGAGCAGTGATGGCAGATAGGAAAAAGATGAATTTTTCCTATTGCCATCAGTGCTCGAAAAATAAGAAATCTGTGACTGTGTAATAAAGTAAGAAGGTGTACAAAAGTGTAATCTACGGATTGGCGATCCTTGATTTTCGTTAATAAGCGAGGGAAAAATATTTATCTAGAACATTTTGAGAATTCTCTGCTTTGCCGTTCCATCCCCCTTAAACGTTGTAACATCAAGTCGTGTGTTGTATTGAATTTGTCGTTTGCGTCGGCAGTCAAAGTTAATACACTTAGGTCTATAATTTACGAGAAGTATTACACTGTTTAAGGAAAACAAAATTGTGTATATTTTGTCTCATCCCGAGCAATGTTTCAGTCGGGTTTGTTCTGCAATGAGGACAGTTGTAAAAAGCAACAGAAATATGCAGGCCATTTTCATGAACTCTCGTGACAACACCCTAGAATTTAATGTTTTTATAAAATATCGAGATATTAGAAAGACTATCGCAGCGCCATTTTAATTTACGAATTCACGTCATACAGGTAGTTAGTTACCCATCTGACTTTGTATAAAGGTCGTGTAAGTGACTGAAAAAGTCACAGAATAGGCACCCAGGTCTGCAAATTGCTCATTTTATCGCGAAACATCTACAGTGATAGGTGGTTGTTACTCTGAGTAAGGTTAATTCTACTACAGGTTAGAAAGAAAATGTGTTTTCTTATGGGAAACTTTGGCACAGGGAAAATTTCTGCCGCTAGTTTCGCTGCTATCGATAACTGACCACAAAAATATGAAACTAGTAAAATTAAATTTAATTAGGCTTGGAAATTATAGAATTCTTTTAACTTAATTTTAAAGTTGAAAAAAAAAAAACAATTTTACGTTTTAAATTATCAACTTAATGTAACTTAATATGCAGGAAAGTTCCGTGATTGGCCATATTACATTTCCAAGCAGCAGAAATTGTTCCTGAGCCAAACTTTTAACATTGATCTTTCTAGCCTGTAGTAGATTTAACCTTAGTAAAGGGACCGGGGACTATGTTGTCAAAACTGTTTTTTTTTTTTTATCTTCGGCCGCGGTCTCCACATCCACTCTGGTTGTGTTTCCCGTCACTGCAGCCGCAGTTATCGGGCCATGGTGATAACCTTTGCGGCCGAAGAGCTCCTCTCCGACCCCTGCCGTTATCTGGCGAGCTCTCGAACACCCTGCCCTTATCTCAGTGAAGGGCGGTCGCATCAGTGTCGCCTCCACAGACCTGGGGAACCAGGGTCAGACATAGTGTTTGTAGCGATTAGCCCATAGCTGCCGGAGTTTTCCTCGCCATGCAGCGTCCCTGGTGTACACAAGATGTCAGTGTTTTGGAGGCCAATCCCCACATCTAGAGGAACAAAAAATTTCTACTGCTGTACTACAAGTGTCATGACTATAGGCCTGAAAAATTCGCGTTTTCTTTTATACACAAGTTAGAATTCTGGCAACTATGTGTCTACCATTGCCGTTCACTTACTCTACACTTCTTGGAAGTAGCTGAGCCAATAATAAAACTGTGGCTGAATACAGGCCAATTTCACAGTGTCAGCGAGCAGCTAATGAACAGCTGATGTCTGCACGATTTCACAAACATTCTTGGAGGCTAGCCTATATATAGATCAGTGAACCCGCGAATTTTCCCTGTCTCTAATCATGACTTACAGCGCACAGCATGCGGGTTGGATCATGTTTGTGTGGAATGCTACCAGAGGCGTCATTTTAGGTTGTTTTTTTTGGGGGGGGGGAAACCAAGATTTTTTCCAGTGACAGTGACCTTGTTGCATCTTTTTAATTAAGCACGTATAAATTAGAAACTTTAATAATAAAACTTCAGTTTTATGTGCATAAGTTAGCATTATTTAAATGACAAACTACAAAAAAAATAATATTATACAATTACAATTATAAATCCAGGGGGGGGGGGCATTTGCCCCCCCCTGTCCCCCTAAATGACGCCTCTGAATGCTACATTGGGCAATGCATGCCGTCCAATTACGTACGATTCGTCTGGTATGTAGTTGCCAGTATTAGCTGAGAGGGCATTCCACAGTATCACGATCCAACCAGCACGCTACGCATTACACATACATCATGTACTCTAAATTGTAGTGCACAAATGGTGCATTTTTAATACATGTTTTCATAGTAGCCTACTTTTTTGTTCCTGTATATGAGATGGTTGTTCTTCCAAACATTGATATACAATTTTGCTACATCTTGTACATTGTGGTTGTTACGTTTTAAGATACATGCACTGTAAAAATCTTCCTAAAATGTTTAGGAAGTAATTAATCTAAACGCAATATGGGACTGTTACCATACTTCCGCCTTGTAAATATGCAAACTTTTACACTTGTTACGATACAAGTCTGGTAACTTTAGTACACATTTGACTGTTTTGTAAAAAAGTCTATTAGTGCTCCATGGATGTCTGGGAAAGAATTGTACCATATCTACTTTTTCAGCGCTCCTCTACGCACGTGTGACAAAAATTACAAACTATCTTTTAGACTGTACTCCCACCGAAAAACGAACCAATAATAACTCTTATATTCATCTGGGGGCCGATTAAATGTCGCTTATTATGGGTGCAACGCAAAATTTGGACCTGCGTTGCCTCTGATTGCATTGCATTGGAATTGAATACTCGCTCACATGCAACAGAAATCCCGCATTTCAAAGTCAAAATGTGCATGTTTTAAGTTCCGAAAACCAATCAACATAATTGAACTAAATAATTCACAGTAAAAGTTCAGGGCTTTAAGCATATAAAGACCCATTAAAAATATTTTTGTATTTGCAAAAAAATTCTAAAACCAATCAAAAAAATTTCCAAATTACAGAAATAAAAAAAAATACATTACTTGAATGGGTTTTCAAAAACTTAAAGCTCTAGCCCGTGACATGTACTTTCAATGTGAATTATTTTGTTCCATTACATTAACTCGTTTTCGGCGGGTGTATAAACTAAAAACATCCAAATTTTGACTTCGAAATGCTATTATGGAAAAATGGCTGAGATAATTTTTTTGTAAGAGGGTACTCTCAAGTAACGACTGAAAAATTAACACTTTTTCATACAAATACAATATATTTTTTCCTCTGGAATGCCGTATTGCGGGAGTGAAATACAGCTACAGCTGCAATGTTTGAACATTTGTGATAGCGAGAAAATAAACTTCAAGAACTATTGTCGGCTCTGGAATGGGTTCATACACGTGGTAATATTCTTTGATTGCTATTCCCGAGCAGACAACGCAGTCGTGAACGTTTAGCAGTATTCGAATATTTGCTGAAAGTGCGGACGCAGCTCGACGGCTTGCGTGGCCGGTCAACTTCAGCGTGATGACTGCCTATATCAGGCACGTTGCAATGTTGGTATATCGAAAATTGGTGCAAAGAATGCGTTTTGCTGGCCACTAAAAGTGTTCGCTTTACCTAAACATCCTAGATGTTTTCAGATGGCATTTTAACATGTTTGACATTCTAAATAATTATCTCAGCTAACCTAACGTTGTGTTTCGCATTGTTGTGTAATACTAATACTTTCATTTACTCTGACTTGTGCTAGAAGGAAAGTAAAAATCTTAAACTACATTCCGTAGTAGAAGTCGGGTAGTAAAAAATTCAGATCTCTAACATTGTAAAACTAAAACGGAGACTTATTTAGACAATGAAGCCAAATATATCAATATGCCTTCTGAAAAGCCAGTAATGGTGAAAAATTGTAAACATTTGTAAATACATGACGTTTGTGCGCCGTTCACGTTGTAGGAATCTGCGCACCAGGTTTGTTTTGATTTTAGAGGCCTGACAGAGTGCAAATTAAATTTATTAACACATTTATGTTGTTTGATGTGTATATTAAAAGTTTCGAAGTGAATTTGTTTGATTTAAATTTTCCAAGAAAATAATTTTACGTAAAATATAATAATAAAATAAATGTCTGTAAAATGCAAGCCACCGAACTGCGTGCAGTCTTTGCGTCGTGTAGCTTATGGTACTATCATTTCAGCTGTCACACTAATCGCTTCGTAAAATGCTGTTCGCGGTAAATAGAGTTATTTTTAATCAACTTTTAATGCTGTTTTTCTGCGAAAAATTCAGTGCTGAATATGTACTGTACCTAATACTTTTCAACCAATATGTATTAACGCGGGTGCCTGTTTTGCTTTTTAAAAAATTGTGTTTTATAGTTTTCGCACAATGTCACACCTAAATCATAATTTAACGCATTTAAGACTTATCCATAATAAAATCTAACTCCCATTCATAATATTCTACTCGCCAAAATAAAACATGCATTCCAGTACACTGCAATCGCTCGAAGGAACGATTTTGCAAAAAATATAATTCTACAAAAATTGACAACTTTTATTTTTTTTACAACAAAATTTGTTCATGGGTGATATATAGTTGTCATGAATTACTTCCAAGCAGTTTTTCAGTTTCATAAGTGTGAGTAAATAAATTTTGCTATGGGCTAAGTCCCTGAAACACTAAAACAGTAAAATTTTGCATTTGACAAATTATTATGCTAAAGGTATGTAGTGTAATTTTTTTTTTTTGGCGATTAATCGTCAGAGATAAATATGCAATAACTAATATTTAATTTTAGCTAATTTCAGCACAATAATTTTTGCTTCATAGTAAAAATAAGAAAACCGTTTTCATTACCATACATATGCTAATGTACACTAATTAAAGTTGGCATTGCATTTGCCCATTAATAACATAGTTTCAAGCCGTTAAGAGGTTACCGTACTTTTTCAGCGGTAATAATAGACGCTGACATTAGTACAACTACCCTCATATTCATTCGTATATTCCTATACAACGTAGTCTAAATACACCGTTTTATGCTTCGTTAAAAGGGCTCTGAAATAGATTTAAAATTCGTGATGCCTCTAGGACGTTACTTACTTAACCACGTAAGGTTTGTTTTGTGTAGACGACATTAGAAACATGGTTGGTAGAGGTCTGGTATAAATTCGCTGATTTATATACACTGCAATGCGGCTTCCAAGAAATTCAGTGGTATAGAGATGCAGCGTTGGCTACTGCATAGCTCGCACGCTGTTATTAATGAATTAATATTTAGCCGCAGCATATTCGTGTATGGGGACAAGCATTCTCTCGTGGTAACGGCATGCATTTCAATGTAACTACTTACTAGAGTAGATACGGGCCGCGGTGGTCGAGGGGTCAGACCTCTCGCTTCCTGCCAAGGCGATCCGGATTCGATTCTCGGCGGGGACGGTCCCCGGATTTTCGCGTGTGGGAATCGTGCCGGACGATGCCGCTGGTCGGCCTTTTTTCTCGGGGATCTCCCGTTTCCTCCGCCCATTCATTCCGGCGCTGCCCCGTACTCACATCTTGTTACCATTTTGTGCTAAAGACCCCGGTGTTGAGTGCTGACCAAAATCTCGTCACTCACATTCACTCACCAGAGTAGCCAATTGTTCATAGACGTCATCTGCATATTCAACTATGAACAATGTTTTTGTCCGTGTCTCTACATACATATTTTTACACGCACCTAAACTGTAACGGCTGGATGTTCTCTACAGTTTTCTATGTTTTACATTTATTATTGCTGGTTTCGTTTGAACACATAGAGGGGAAAACCATAATGTAACAAATTTGAACCGTTCCTGTTGTTGCATGGCTCGAGAATTTAATCAGAGCTCGACTGCAGAATCTCAGTTATCTGTTTCATTTGGATGGGACGTGGTTCACGTATTCTAGAACTGATATTACGCCAGTGTCATGAATTTCTCAGTTTCCACAATTTTATTTACGTCTCTACCGTCTTTACGAGTGAGGTGGCGTGACAGGTAACACGTTGGGACGACTCGGGTTCGATCCCCGTCTCCGGCCATCCTGATTTCAGTTTTCCATGGTTTCCCTAAATCGCAACAGGCAAATGCTGGGATGGTTCCTTAACAAAGGCCATGGCCGACTCCTCTCCCAGCTCCTGTCATTGTATCAAGTTGTGTGTCACCGTCTGTATTGACCTCGCTGTCGATGAGACGTAAAGCCCACTTACCTATTTTACTTACCTTCCCGTTTTTACGTTCCGATGCTGCTTTATTCTTATTTCGTATCATACTATACTAGCGCAACATATCTCGATTCCGTTTCCCTCCATTCCGAAGAACTATTAAAGACATTTTAGTGAGTATGTCATCTGAATATGACGCGTTTAAGAGCAATGATAATTTCCACACTACACATCCTTAATGACGGAAGCAAATATTAAGTGACTACTACAGGTTGTCTTGTGGATTCTCCACCTAAGTATACTTGAACTACGTATTTGTGAGAATGGAATTTAGGTTGCAATACAAACGAAGTTTGTTAAACATGATCAGCATATTTGTATTCCGATATAAACTTTCATATCTACTAATTTTTATTGTAACACAGTTTCTGTAAAATCGCTAATATGTTTATGGAGAAGTATTGTAGGAATTTTGCCATAAATGGCCATAAGCTTTCGAGAATTAACTAGGCAGCAGCAATGGAAAACATTCCTTCTCAACTGTTTGCTGATTGCTGAAGGGACAACCCTGATTTTAGATTGTTTCAAGGATCCTCAGTTTCCCCGCCACTTCATTCCGGCGCTATAGTAGATTGTAATAGTGCTTAAAACCTCGCTATTAATAACGCAGCCTACCAGCAAGGATTGGAATTTACACCCTATGTTAAATTCTGTGGGGCACAGTCTTCTATCAAGCTACTTATGCCATCTATGACTTTTTTATTCATTTTGGAGTGGCTCACATTGCTGCAGGATATTTAAGTTGTTTTACAATGCTCTGAAAACCTGAGCAATTAGATATTTTCATTCTCGAAAAACATTCAAAGGAAAAGGTTTTTTGGAGAATGTCAGAAAACTTTATCTTTAAATGAAAGGTCACGGAGCCTTATCGAATATAATTTAACATTAAATCTTTAATCCCTATCTTGATGTCAAAACCCCCATCCCCGAGCGGAATACTTTATCACCTCTCTTTCTTTCTCTCTCTCTCTCTATACTCTCTCTCTCTCTCTCTATATATATATATATATATATATATATATATATATATATATATATATATATATATACACACACACACGTATATATTTATGGCATAATTCAAAAGGAAAACAACTCAAAATTCCCAGTTTTGAGTAAAATGCGCACAGAAAGATTTCCGTTTCGCCGAAAAATGTACATATTTGGTTGGTGTTAATTTGAAGCAAAAGTACAGAGGCTACTGTTTAAGGTGTTTATAATGTTTGCTTATAGTCTGCCTTTACTAAAATTATCACACTTTACAATAAAGTAAGTACAATATCTAGCTCTTTACTGGCAATCGGAATAAAATGCCATGTTATTAAAAAATGAGATTACACTTTTTTTTTTAGCTCAGTAGAGTGCAGTTCTGTCTGTGTGTTGGTGAGCTAAACTCAAAAAATATAGTTTGAGTTGTTTGGTTTTTGAACTGAGCCATCGATATATATATATATATATATATATATATATATATATATATATATATATATATATATGTGTGTGTGTGTGTGTGTGTGTGTGGGTGGGTGTATACATATTTGGAAAGAGAGAGAGAGAAAGAGAGAGAGAGAGAGAGAGAGAGGGACACGCATAGTGAGAGAGGGCCATACATATTTTCACACTTTCCTACACTGAATAATGGGAAATATTCCTGTTTCTTAAAATGACCTCTGGGTGGTCGTAGGTGCGGAAATACTAAATGCAATTCAGACAAGTGCACCCCGCCTTAACCTAGCCTCTAGGTGCAAGCGATTTATCTGGTGTGCAGTTCTCTCTCAGATAGCTCGCCTCTGTGTGATGTGCAGTGGTGATATGACTCAATATTACGAACAGAGTTGTTTTGTTTACGCCTGGTAACTTAGAGGGGAAATGCCAAAGTTTTTTCGCTTCATTAATTGTTATTTAAACTTTTTAAAATAGATTTTTATAGTTTTTTTAAATAGCTTGTTACTGGCTCACACAAATGGCCAACGAAAATAGTTTCATATCGTTGAGCATAAATTCAAACATCGTGTCTTTAAAATTCCTTTAAGTGTTATATCTTCCTTTGACGTTAAAGAATCTGTACAAAAGGATCCCAGAATCACTAATTTTCGCTATTTTCAGCCACGAGGAAATAAGCTTGAATGATTAGTGTAGGAACGTAAGTAGGTATACACATTTGTTACCTTCATTACTGAGCTGCGTTGATTGAGTATTAAAGAGTTGTATTTTTATATAATGTACTAATTTACGTTTTTAAAATAAAAGAAGGCCTGTTAACTCAGTTCTTGCAGCCACAGTAAATAAAAAAATTAAGGTGTACATGTCTATGATACTGGGAGTAGGTATTTTAGGAGAACTGCTAAAACTGTGTGTGTGTGTATATATATATATATATATTTGACAAAGGATTGGCAGAATTTAATAAATATAAATATGTTAAGAAATTTCTGAAACAATACATTACTGCAGCAAATATTAATTGAGAGTTAGCGATATATTATGATATTTAAGGGCTTGTTCCCGAGTTTTTTTTCAGGCTGGTGCCAATAACTCAAATATTTTTTAACCAAAAGTTTTGAAAAAAATTTCAGTCAATGTGCAATCACACGATGCACAATACTGTGGACGCGTTTTTTTTTTAAATAATGTACCATTCGCCAGCAAAAAAAAATAATTTCCTTCATTTTTGCTTATTTTCACGACGAAAAACGTGGTACTTTGGGTAATGAAATATAAAAAAAACATTCAGTATAGTTCTACAAAAAAATTCAGCTACTAATTATAACATATAAGTGTCAAAACTGTGCAGCGAAATTTTGATATGAGTATTAGGTAGCAATAAAAAAATATTTTCGAAATCACTGGAAAACTCCGTAACAAGGCCTTAAAGAATACTGTACATATGATGTGTATAAAGTCATTGTATAAATGTATTGTTGCATGTTCTTTCTACGGGCTGGGTGGATGGAGGCTGTGTCGAAACGTCTTATGGGCTAGCCAATCACTCACAAACCCGGCTGCCTCATGATGGAAATCCCGACAAACTACGTCATAGAGACCTGTTTCAACTGCATCTTAACCCTATGAGACCGGCCTACGACGCTCAAGTCACGTCCAAAGCGTGATGTAATGTAAATTTTCAAACCCCTGTAATTCGGTGAATCCCTGGAGTTTGGCTCGAGTATATAAACCCCGAATCGACAGATTTGGGAGAGTTCGCTGTTTGTCGTGCTACAAGAAGTTGCTATGCTTGCGGAGAGAAACTGGTGAAGACATCTTGGTGACGTCAGAGTTTACTGTGAGGCTGCAGGCACATACCTTCGGAGCAGTATTGGGCGAAATAAGAGGACTGCTGCTGCGGGTCGGCGGACAAAAAGGAGGTGCGCGACGGGAGTCGAACCGAAGACTTCAAAGTGTGAAGACAGTGGTGCATTCGGGCGCTGCGCAGCACATGGAGAGGAGCCATCACCACTTCGGACTGTTAAGTTTGTACATTGTCACTATTTGTTGAAGGATTGTTAATTGGTTATATGACTGAACTTTTACTGTGATTTGTAGTCTTTGATTAATTGTAAACATTTTTGTGCTTTAATTGTCAAAGTTAATTGACGTTTCTGTGATACAGAAGTAATTGTGTGAATAATTAAATGTATTGTGAAAGTTATAGTTGATTTGTGTATTTTTGTAAGCTTTGTGAGCTATCAAATAAATAACTTTATTCAACTATTTTATTTCTAATTATAAAACCTCTATCCCAAAACGCCGAGAATTGCCCACATGTAAAAATTTTCCTAAACTTGTAATAGTATTATCATATAAAGTATATGTACTACCATGATAAAATTGTGTACATGTTTCAAGCATAGTTTGATTGTTTTATTTCTCATCTATAAAAAAGGGAAACATTAATAAACGGTTTAATATATGCATATTTAAAGAGTTATTGTTATTTTTTAAGTCTTTGTGCAATTGAAATAAGTACGTAAAATCAAATATTCCAAAGCAGACATCACTCGCGCAGGTTGAACATTTTCCGAATGAACTTGAGGTTTGTTGTGTTATACCGATTTTTTTTTTTTTTTTTTTTTTTTTTTTTTTTTTTTTTTTTTTTTTTTTTTTTTTTTTTTTTTTTTTTTAGTGTTCAAATTTGCAGGGCTTCCCCTGTTTTCCTGGTATCCCCGCTCTTTACAGCATTCTCGTTCCAGTAAGGAAAGAGGTAATTAATTTATGGTGACTTTCTTCAACTTGTAGTTTCTCACTAATCATGAGTGGGCGATCGCCTGACTGACGAACTAATAGCACGCAGAGTCGCGTAAATGAGTTCAAGGAACTCACGCAAAAACCACACTGCCGTCCTCTGTTTGTCTTTATCGTGCTACTCTCAGTAACCCATAACTTCTTACCCCCTCCCCCTCTCCGCAATTCTTATTATATCGCATCATCGTCACACGCGACCAATGCGGCGCTGTATTACGCTGAGAAAAAGGCTTACTTTTGTTAAAGGAGGGTACTAGATGCTAAATTTAATTTATCGTTTTTCTGTAGTAACCTCTGTTTTAAAATATTTTTGGTAAACATGGCAATGTTGAGGCATAGAAGACATTTGTGATACATTTTCGATATCATAATAGTGTTATATATTCATCTTAGGCCTATATTGGACTCGTATTCGTGAAAGTTAAGCTATAATTCCATTGCAATGATTTTGCATGACAAATTTGTGAAAGCATCCAGTATTGTTTATGTCAAGCAATTTATCAATAATATACCCTACGTCTTGCCAAATAAATAGTTTTTGACAATACAACCGGAATAAATATTATGGCTCGAAAACTGAAAAATAAAGAATAGGCCCTATTATTATGTAACACTTCCCTTCGTGGTAGTTTCCACGTACTAGTGATTTTAATGCTTATCTCCTTGCATATAATATTTATGATTAAGTTTTGACATTTAGAGCCTATCATGTCCTGAATCAATACATAATGTATTTTTGTTACCACCTAAATTAGCGTATCCAAATAATTAGTTTGTATATTACAGAATAATAAGTTTTGCTGCTGAAACAATCCAGCGGGGTCGTTCCCGGATTTTCGCATGTGGGAATCGTGCCGGACGATGCCGCTGGTCGGCGGGTTTTCTCGGGGATATTCTGTTTCCTCCGCCCATTCGTTCCGGCGTTGCTCCATACTCACACCATGTCATGGGATCAGCGATATTCCATATTAGTTACCCTTTTTGTGGACACAAAATATTTCATCTTTCACAAAACAAAAATAATTTTTCATTAAATTGTGAAATGATGTGTAGCTACAGTTTCGCAGATGTGCGCGTAATTATTTCAGGTTCATGCTGTATTTTTCTTGTTGTTCTACAATAAAAGAGAAAGCACTTATAGCACAAAAACTAAATGGTATTCCATATTTGTATCCTTTCCTCTACAAATATATCTGTAGTGCTATTTGTCACATAAATGGCTAATAACTACCGGGGCGTAACTACAAACTACAACGTGCACAAACATAAATATTTGGAACAAAATGTACGGGATAGTTTACTTTCAAACGAAATATTACTTTGGCGTCACCCAAAATTTTATTGTGAAGCGTAAAATCAGGTGTGTTGCTTGTATTTTTTTCTTCTAGTGACGAAATATTTCGTTAGACAAAGTAAATATTAATTTCGCAACATTAAAGCACGTATTTTGTAAAACTTTCTTTTCAGTGAAGCATTGACAAAGATTTATACGTACCAGTCTATAAGTCGCGAAGGAACAGGATTTGGTATACGCATTTTAGCAGCCGGACGCTTTGTCCCGCCCCAATGTCTATTTCTCAACTCAAGCATTGTACAGTCTTATGTTTATTCTGTCTCCGCTGTGTTATTCATAAATCAATTCCCGCTTTACGAATTTATAATACGTGACTAATTGGAGCTAGGTATGTCGCATAAACCATGTTTGTCTAAGAATTCAAGGTTGAAGATAGCGCGAGTAAAAAAAAAGCCTACATATTTTATTATATGTGACAATTCACAACACATCGTTTTTATACGTTTTATACATGATATCACATGTAAGTAATATTTAGTTTCTTACTTATACTACGTAATACTCGTTTCATGCTTGTTTCTTAGATAGCTGTAGAGATTGAAGAGCCATGACGAAAAGTTGCAGGTATATGTGTCTATATAAATAAATAAATAAATATACGTACATATAGACACATACATACAAAGGTCTACATACGTAGGGTTCATTTCACGTACAAAATTTTATCTTTGTCTGCAAGAATTCGGTATACTAAATGGGACCTGGGTTTAAAATATGTCAACTGTATAATCAGGGGGAAAATTGAAGGCACAATTACAGATTTAAAGCAGGCCTATTGGCTACTTGTATAGGTCGTTCGGGATAAAGTAAGCAGTGAAAACGTAACCTTTGAAAAAATATCACTATTCGTTACTGCATATAATTCAACATTAACTATAGTTGCCCTACTACTTATATGGTTGGCAGCGAAATTAAGCAATACAGTTGAGTGTGTTTTTCATATTTAAATACAGCATTAATTAAACAAAATCTACCGATATCAACATAATTATATTTTATATAATCATAAAACAGTTTTTTTATCGAGCCTTATCGATTCATACTGACTGCACAATTTATCTTATACGCGCAAATATCAAGTACCGTGTCCAGAGAGCTTAGACATGTACCGTCGTCAGCAAATATGTTAGAAGGGTGCAGATGGAGCATGTCGCCAGTGTGACCAAACAAACGCTTGTCGTGGCTATGAATAATATGGCCGACTAATTTAAAAAATGAGGAAATACTAATTAGGAGGTATGGAAACAGGGTTAAATATAGAGTATTTAACCTAAAACATCAATTAAAGAGCTTAATGCATTCCTTTACCTTAAAAATACAGCAATTTCATGTGTACTTTTGAGGTTAAAGCAGTATGGCGGCCGGCTATTTTGCTGACTACCTCTCTCCCCCATTTTTGTTTCACCCCCTCCCCCCTCCAAGCCATCTCGCCCTTATTCCGACCTTATGCTACCACCGTGGTCGTCAGCCGTCACGCGCGGAAAGATACGATTTGGCTGAATACAAAAATTTAGCCGGGCTTTTTGAGTGCTCACTTAACCCGAGCGCGCCTATAACATTATTGTTTGCATAGCATATTTGACGTATATATGTGTATCATTTATGTGTTTATATATATATATATATATATATATATATATATAAAGCACATTTGGCTGAGTGTTTTCTTAACAGTTGTGATATTTTTTGCTAGTTTTCTTTAAGTGCATTATCGCTACTGCATTACTAAATGAAACTAATGTATTGCCTGGAAAGTATTTTTTCTCTTTGATGTGAGACTGTGACTGGTGACACCACGGCAAAAATCTAAATAAATTGTACGGAAATGATTTTTTGTGTGACTTTTACGTCGAAGAGTTACGTCGAGTATTATTTATTTTGTATGTGGTTCAGGTGCTTAGTTGTTAAAATGTTGTGGTGAAGACTGGTTTGGCAAGGTTTGTGAAGAGCAGAAGACAAGTTGTCTTTCCTCCAGAGCTCGAGTTATCGAACCGTGAGTAATACAATTTGACGGCTTGCTGCATCGATCCAAGGTAACAGAAAATTTGCCGTGGAATGAGAGGAAAACGGAACGGCATGATGGAAAGATTACGAGACGCGAAATTTTTTTTTATGAACGTGTATTTTGAATTACGGCACTGACAATTACCTTCATTTAAAATACATTAATGTTATTCGCAACCGGTGTTTAGTATGATTGAATCTGCGTAGGGAAAACATGAAAAATGTTTTAGGTCCTCAGGACATAATTATGAGAAGTTTTATGTACGTCGCTGTAGAAATGACTGTCCATATTTTTTTTCTTTACGTCCGTGTAGGAAATGAGAATGCCGCATACCTCTGAACTCTTTCTTTTACTCTGTCTTTTTGACATGGCTAACCTTGATGACCAAGGTCGTAAACGGTTTTACCTTCGGACTGCAAGGTCTAGGTTCGATTCCCGTGTAGTCCTTGCATTGGAAAATGTGTTCTTGTTGGTACCATAGTTATGTTAAATAGAAATAAAAATTCCGTTTGGTTTTCGGTGCTATTAGCAATGTTTATATATAACTCTATTTTTTAACTGTAGCATTTTTCTCTGTAAAAAAAAAGAAGAAAAAAAACTGCTCTACAAACATAAACATATTATTATAGGAACAGTCAAGGTAATACCGACACTCGAACTTGTTTTAACATAATGTTGGAAATTGCATCAGTAATTTTTTTCTCTGTGTGAATATTTATGTCGTGGTTAGCTCCAAGAAAGACATATAAAAATTGGCATAACTCATAAATGAAGTTTAAAATTTGTATACGTGGCTATTGTTAATACTGGGTAAAGTACAATGCAGCTGATATTCAGAAAGTACTGTGTAACTATACTCACTGCCAAACAAATCAAGTCACGTATTATCATTTTACAATGTTGTGTCACTGGAAGTAAACATTTATGGCAGTTATGTTCCCTCCTTTTATCTAATATTAAATGTTGAGATTATGGTTAATAATCAGTGCTACTAACTCGGAGAATTAAAAATGCTCGGTACAAATTTAACCATATACTAGTAAGAAAAGTATGGCGGTTTGTATAAACTATTCTCCACAAACAAGGGCATGTAGGCTACGTGCACGTGTCCTTCTTGGAGCTAACTTCTTAGCCTACCCGAGCACTTTCCCAGCATAAAAAAAAAAAGATTTA
The DNA here is from genome assembly GCA_003012365.1 of Medauroidea extradentata. Lineage (NCBI taxonomy): Eukaryota > Metazoa > Arthropoda > Insecta > Phasmatodea > Phasmatidae > Medauroidea > Medauroidea extradentata. Next base: position 26,767 of record PNEQ01070225.1, read on the forward strand.
AAATGAGCTAAGTGATATAACATATTGTTCTTTTGTGATCTTTGAAAAGGTTGTGCAATGGGAGGACATGGCTGGATGTGGTTTTTAGGACATGTTCCATAGCGATGTAGATGTATAGCAAAAGAAACTAAAGGAACTAGGAAGTTGTTTTTCTGTTCGTGTCGGGCGCCGTGGTGATCGAGGGGTCAGGCCTCTCGCCCCCACCCAGACGATCCGGGTTCAGTTCCCAGATTTTCTCATGAGGAAATCGTGCCGGAAGATACCGCTGGCCGGTGGGTTTTCTCGGGGATCTCCCACTTCCTCCGCCTTCCGCCGCTGCTACATATACACATCATGTCACTCCCCACTAGCGCCAAAGACCTGAATGCTAAGTGCTGACCAAAATATTTTCACTTCACTTCTGTTCGTGTCTGGAAAACTACTGGTTTTTGTGTCGTCTCATAGTTGTGACGTATTTTTGTGGTTTAAATTGTTATTTTACCATAGCAGGCTTCAAACCAGTGTTGTCTGCATCGCTGGTGTCTGGCACTTTTTCTTATTTTTTTCCTTACATATCTGTTATTTTATTTGCCCCGATTCCATTTCGACATTTTATTTTGTGTATCTATCCTGTTGACTAAAGAATACTCTGAGTTTATGTTTTCCTATTATTTTTTTTGTTTGTTTTATTTGACAGATATCTGCATTGCAATGGAGTACGGCCAAAAAACTTACATCCAGTCATATGGTTATTTTCTTTATGCATGGCCATTACTAGAAATGATGGTTTATCGCGAAAATGTTGTGTACCAACATACCCTGGAAAACACTGTAGCTCCTTGCACCATATATGATTGGAAATGTACGTCTGTCACAA
>PNEQ01070225.1:27722-65789 GCA_003012365.1 Medauroidea extradentata
TAGAACTGCAAGAAGTGTCGGGCGAGTCCACTGCCGCTGTATGAAGGGGTAGGGGTATTCATTTCAGCTCCGACAACGGCCGAGGGCGGATGTATATTCACTGGTTCGAAAATGTCGACCGTGTAGTAGTAGCAGTCCCTGCATAGTACCGCAGATCAATGTTTTCAGTTAGTTGTGTTGGTATAGCTCAAGCAGCGCCGCATGTTGTCCCTTCCCCCTCCCCTCGGTACGACCTTCGCCCAGGTTCCCAACCCCACGTTCCATCCCCTCCTTTTCCTTTCTTTTTGAGGCAAGGACAAAAAGCCTGACAGCTCAACTGACCCCCTCCTCTTTCACAAGCTCCGCCCAAGGGACGGTCGTCTGACATTGGGTTCTGCGCACATCGCTTTGACTGTTGTCCCTCTATAGCTGTCTGCCGACCAATAACAGGCATTAAATATTACAATATCGGGATTATTATTGGCTCAGTCAAATAGGGCAACAGCTCCAAGCCAAAGCTAGAAATATTTTTGTAAGATGAAAGTGCGTTGAAATCCAGCAAACAGTCAAGTTTTCTCGCGATAAACCATTATTCTAGTCATCACTCGTCGTGGACAAGATAAGTCGTAACGGAAAACAGATCCTTTCGCTTCGCCCAGCGCTCGCGAAATGGTGAGTTAAGGTAGTGAGAGTGCTGTGAGGGAATGATGACTATGGTGGAGACGGGAGCTCTGCGAGTAAACCCACACGCCATGGCTGTGTTCGACACGCTTCTTACATGAGAATTTCCGTCCGAAAAATTCTCACGCGATGGCCCCAGGGATCTGCAATTGTGGACACGGTGACTGAACGTGAAGTTCACTCTGCTTTTGCGAACATTACTTTTTGAATCCTGAACGGAGGCAGATATCGTAAAACCACCATGTTTAGTATTGAAAATGGTTTTTAATATGCAACGTAATATATTTTTTAAAGTACAATTTTGACTAGTTATTGTTATAAAGAAATTTTCTTTAAGTTGATAACTACCTAAATTAAATAATTTTTTACCACAAAACTTTGCCTATGTTGCGATTTTGTATAATGTGTTTCCTTTCAAGATTAAAAAAAAAGTGTTCGTAAATAAAGAGTAAATTGGAACATGTTGCAACTGTCTTCAATGTGGAGGCACTGTCTTATCCGCCAATCACGCAGCCTGCTCAGAGGACGTTTGCTGTTGTGGATATTTTGTAAGAGGGAATTGAGTGGATATAATGGTTTGAGTCTTGGTTAGGCATGCCGACTACAATTTGCTTTGTATCTAAACACACTGATTTATCGCGGGGTAAAGTTGACTGCTTACTAGGCTTCAATCTGCCTCGGATCCAGCGAAAAAAAGGGGGGGGGGGATAGTTCTCAGGGTGTCCGCCCACCAATTTCCCTTTTGTGTATTGTTATCCTTAAAATACTACAAATTTTTAAAGAGGTGTATTTAATATTTTGTGGTAGGAAACGCCTTAAATAGCACCATTTTGCACATTAAATACTAAATTTTTCCGGGGGGACTCCCGGAGTACCCCTTCTTTGACAATGGGTGTGGACAAGCTACTTTTTAAGGAATGCTGCTCCATCCCCCGCCCCCCGCCTACCCCAAAAAAGAACTTAGACTAGGATCCGACCCTGGCTTCAATATAAGATGCCCACATGTGACGTTCTCCTTTTGTTATTGGTGTGTTCACATCTGACTGGAAGAGTGACAATTCTTTTTCGCTGCTACAGAATATTTGTGATTGGCCTATAAACAAGTACATAACCATCCTCCAGTCATACAAGACGAAGGTTACTGCACTGTTGCAAAATATAGTGACATGAAGATTCTTGCGATTTTCCATTATCTTTGCATATGTACAGACGAGTGGAGTACAGTATGGCAACAAACAATAACGCGAATTTAGCACGTCTCTACTTATTTCTAGGGAAACGAATATTTCGCTAGTTCAATGTCCTGCGCATACTTAAGAGAGCGTGGCAGATAAATAAACGCTGAAAACATCAATTGATTTATACGCTTTTTTAGAAGCCAATATGAATAAAATACTCAATGACAATCCTAGATAATGGTATTTGCCAACTTTATGAGCAAATATTTATCCAGAATTACTAATTCGTTACGCGTGATCTCTTGCGCCGCAGTTAAATGCACGAGGTTCCGGAGTCAGGAGTTCGTAACACTGGAAACAATTTAGTTTAAAACGTTAGCTAAACCTATCGTCTAGGATTGCTATTGTTTAACTTTCGCCAATTGGCTTCAAGAAACCTACAGTTGTAGATTAATGCTTTTAGCGTTGAATTATGTACCGCGTCCTCTTAAGCCCCGGATATTTGTCCATTAGCTGCTACTCACTGGCACAGCAAGAAATTAACGGACTATCGGGGATTGAGTATGCATAGGTATGCAGGTCGTTGAACTGGGGAAATATTTCTTTCCCTAGTTATTGTTAAGTTTCTACAAGACGGCAGGCACATATCGGTCATTATAAGACTCCGTAATTACTGGTGCGTGTCTCTGAACAGCGCCGAGGAATGAGGTTGGTTAGTCTTTCGAAAGAGTTAAGAAGTGATTAATTTGCATATTTTTTTTTTTCAGCTGTCGGTAGTACTTGGGTGGCTGTGCAACGTGTTCTGTATCGTAGGTTTAGAGAAGAGCAATTACCGCGTGGATAAATTAAACCATATTTTAAACCTGCAAAAGTTTTTATGCAGTTGGGGACGAGGTTGGTGCAGTGGCTAGAGCACTAGCTTCCCACCGAAGCGATCCGGGTTCGATTACCGGCTGGGTCGGCCCCCGGATTTTCGCATGCGGGGATCGTGCCGGACGATGCCGCTGGTAGGCGGGTTTTCTCGGGGATCTCCAGTTCCCTCCTTCCCTTCATTCCAGCGCTGCTCTGTACTCACATCATATCACCCCTCACCAGCGCTAATGACCTCGGTTTTGAATGCTGACCAAAACCTCTTCAGTTCTCTTCGTACGTAAGTCGGCTGTTAACGAATAAGCACAGGTGCAAATTACTTCATGGTTTGCTATAGCCAGGGCTGTGTGAATTTCGTGGATGTATTCAAGGTTAGGTTAAACGCCAAGATATATGCTTCATTTTCACTTTTGTGACTGGACGACAGCTGTTTTAATCACGCCAGGTAGTTTTTTTTTTTTCATTATGGTCCAAAAAACTAGACATTTATTTAACTAAATCATTTGAAAAAAATTCAAGACTAAGAGCAGTAATACGGTGCACAAGGCATTTGTAAAATAATGCATCGTTTGTATGCAAAATCTTAGTTTACTTTATTTTGACTTATATTCGTTTCAACATTTGGGATACTTTTGTGTGCGAAAATCTGAAAAACTATGAGGTTTATTGCTACCACAAAATTAGGTACAAATTAAAATATGTCTGTGATAAAACAATGTAGGAGTAGATATGGAAATTATGTTGCCAAGAAATATATTTCCAAAATCGCTGTGTGACTATGGGCGTAGTGTCATACTCTTTATTTAGTTTATACTGTTTTTGCGATGGTTATTTTTTAAAGCTTAAACGAGAACAGTTAGAATTCTGTTTGGCAGTTTTGTTTAAATTGGTTTTTGCCGTGATAGCTAATTTTTTTTTCAAAACAAGAAATCATAGGGATTTGCCTAAAAAGTCAAAGAACCATAATTTATCGTATTTACACAATTAGCTAAATCAATAGTATCTAATGGCTTGAAAAAATCAGAAAAAAAAAATCAGCCATCTTGGAGAAGACTACTTTAAACAAAACTTCCAAACAGATCTGATATTGGCTTTCGTTTAGGGCGTAAAAAATTAATATCGCTAAAAAAAAGTATAAACAAGAGAGCATGGCCTTAACAAACCGGTGAAGACTGTAAGCATATAACAAATTAATTTCTAATAAAAATAATTCATGGCGATATCAAGTGCTACCAGCTTTTACGGTTAGAAGCTAATGGATGTTAGAGTTGGCCAGTGCGTGCATTGTGATTGTATGGTGCGTGTAATGGACTCAGATGTCCAGTCTGCTGTCAGATGATAACGCGAAATACTCGTGCCTCTAGGCACAGAATAATTAAGAATACAGAAGTGAAATAGTCGGTAGGACGGCAAACTCAGTCGCACACGCCAGCAAAATGGCTTCGCAGGCAAGCAAAGTGGTGGACACTCCTACCGCCAATCCGCGTAAAGCGGCTGCCTTGCTAATCGTCATCTAAGCCAATAGGAAACGTGCCGTAACTCGCAGGAGCCAAACAAACACGGGACATGTACAAACTGACTTAGACAGCCAATAAGCGGCGAAGTTCGCCCGTATTAAGGCCATGATCTTTCATTTATTTCAAACAATTCCAAATAACTCGAATATTTTTTTTAACCAAATAATTTTAAAAAATTGTGACTGTGTACAGTCATACGATAAACAATTTTGCCACAGCGTTTTTTTTTAAAATAATGTACCGTTTGCTGGCAAAAAATTATTTTGCTTCATTTTGGCTTACTATTTTGTCAACATATGCGATATTTCAGGGACAAAAATATAAAAATCCGTTGGGTACATTGTAACAGAAAAATTAAGATACAAATGATATTATATATATATATACACACATTAATTTGCGTTTACTTTTTTTTTCTTTTTTTTCGAAACCACTGCAAAACTAGAGAGCGAGGGCCTTAAGCGAGTCGCCACGTCATTTCACATCTATATTACTATTTAGTCTGTGCTCTAGTGATGTGTGTCGCGTAGTTGGTGAAGACGTTCCCTGCTCGCGTCTCGGGTCAGCGGTGAAAGTTCCCGGCGAGTCATGATGCTCGCTCTGATGCCTATCACGTACGCACGGACAGAGCAGAAAGCTGAACAGCCACTTAGCACGCGTCCTCGATTTCTGCGGGTCTCTCAAGCTCACCTCGCGCCACAACGTCTGCGCGCTTCACTCTGAATTCGAATAAATTGTTACGATCACTGTAATTTCAGTTAGCAGTCTATGTGTTTTTTACTAGTGCATCTGTGAGTGAGAAAGATTTTGGTCAGCGCTTATAATCCATAATTTCGACTGATTTTAAGATAAATACTTAGTGTTCCTAAACGAGAGTAAATATCGAAAAAACTTTTGCATAGTTTCGTTAAAATTTGTTTTTTTGTATGTTCTCAATTTTTTTCGAGACAAAAATTAAGTAGTTTTAGCTAATTAGTTGAATAATGAGAATTTCCGTAATTGCATAATTATTTGAAATCATTCTGTAATTTGTCTCGAAGAAATTAATTAACATAGTGTGCACACTTTGCAAACAAACTGTGCAACAATTTTTTTCATATTGCTATAGTTTAGAATTAAACAATTAAGTACCGTAAAAGTAGTACGTACAAATGATCGATAATGGCCTTAACATGAAGGTCTTAAGCACTAATGAGGGGTGGTATGATGTCAGTATGGAGAAATGCCGGAATTAAGGGGAGGAGGGAGATCCCTCAGAAAACCCTCCGATCTACGTCATTGTTCGGCGCAATTACCACATGCGAAAGTCCGGGGACAGGCTCTTGATGAACCTGTAGAATTCACTGAAAATCAGACAGCAGGCAAGTGAAATTTACTGCGAATAAGTGGAAATCGCTTTTAAATCAGTAGCACTTGTTCGCTGGAACAGTCAGCACCGTTTCACTAACTTCAGTAGTTAATTTTTTACAGAAACGACTGGAATTACACCTAATCGGTTAATTTCTTACTGATTCAGGTTTAGTGGGTGAACTTAAACTGATTTTACAAATATCCCAAAGACGCTCAGTTACACGTGTTATAATTTACTTGAAAGATTCTTGCAATTTGAGTGACTGATTTTGAGTAAAAAAAACCGTGGACATACGCCATTGCAGCACTATGTCGTATCAGAAACTATTTTACTCATAGTCATTTAATTTTTGTAAATATAATAAAGAAACGGAACAACTGTCAACCTAAATGTATTTGTGTTTGAGTAGTAAAATTTATTTTAGTCCCATTCTAAAAACACTGACTATGTATAAAACATAGTGATGCTCTCAAGTTTATTTGATGTTAATATTGACGCAATGCCTGTATTACTCAACACTGTAAAATCATCAGGGGTAGAATAATTATTAATTACTTTTGACGGTTTCAGATGCAGTAACTACCGGATACTTTGCACATTCCTGTGTGAGAAAATAAGTCCTACAACTGTTGTCAGCTGCAGCCAACATCTAACAGCAAATTTGTTTAACAAACCATTGTTCCGAACATTTGTGAGTGAAGCCACGATTTTAAGGCGGAAATATATTTTGCACCATTTGTAGAGACGATAATGTTAAGACAGGACTGGACGGGTGCAAACAGGCCGCTGAGCCAATGGGAGCACATAGAAAAATACCCATAAGCAAATGACAACGTCCGCCACGTTTCCCACATGAGAAAATTAGAGTCGAACCTGGGCCGCTTTGTTGGAAAGTGGTAAGTGATCTACATTACTGAACGAGGCTCCGGTTTACGAGGAGTTTGCGTTTAAATTAAAGCCATTGATCTCCGTTTGTACTGGTTTTAAAGCTTAAGCGAGAGCAGATATAAAAACATGTATGTTTGGCAGTTTTGTTTTAAATTGTTTTAATCAAATTGGCTAATTTTTTCAAGACAGTACACACAAAGGTTTTAGTTAAATACGTGCTTAATGAAGGTTTATGTTAGTTGATTTTATAGTCAAAACTGATTAATTACTTGTCTTAAAAAAGTAACTAACAAACAAAAGTGCCAAACATTTTTGCAATATGTGCTTTCGTTTAAGCGTAAAAACATTATTGTCCCAAAAACAGGAGAATCAACTAAGGAAGTATCACCTAAATAGCATGAGGGCATGACCCGAGGTTTTTCGCTTTCGAGAGAATTATTTTTTAAATCCCAGACGAGAGCTGTTAACGTAAAATCCGTCTGTAACTTTGTTGCAAATGGGTTTTACTGTGCAATGTAATTTTCCGAGACAAAGAGGTACAAATATTTTAGATAATTTACCAGTTAAAAGGAAGTTTCGCGAATTAACTAATTAGCTATCATTATGATTCATTTTGTCTCGGTGAAAGTAGAGTACGTAGTTGAAATTGGCTACAACAAAGTTACAGAGCAATTTTAAAATATCGGCTCCCGTTTATTTTAAAAAAAATAATTATCATCAAAAATGTAAGAAACGTAGGTCCAAGCCCTAAATCCCGCGCTACGACTCATAATGCTGCAAACTCTTCTTGAGACTCATAAGGTCAGTTAAATGTGTAACTGTTACGGAAATTCCTCGAAGGGAATACAGACGCATGGTTGAGTGCCTGGTGCTTAGAGTGACTGAATGAGAGATTTTTGGTCAGCGCTCAACATCGAGGTCTCTAGTGCTGGTGGGTGGTGACATGATTTGAGTATGGAGCAGCGCTGGAATGAATGGGCACGGGAAACGGGAGATCCCAGAGAAAACCCGCCGGCCAGCGGCACAGTCCGGCACGACTCCCACATGCGAAAAACCGGGGACCGGCCCCGCCGGGAATCGAACCCGGATCTCCTTGGTGGGAGGCGAGAGGTCTGACCACTCGGCCACCGCGGCCCCTGGTGCTTAGAGGCGGTGAGGTAAGTGACACGCGACAATAGTCGGCCTTAAAGACTGCTCGTTTCGGTGACCTCGTTTCAGTCCAAATAGCACGCAAATTTTATCTGCAACATTATGATATAATCGAACGTGTTGAACGGTAAAGGATTGAACCACAGATGTTACGGGCGTTCCAGATGGAAAAATTAATGATTTTATATTTGTGTGAAGCAATGTTAGTTTTGTAGACATTCCTTATGAGAACGCCATCCTCTTACAAAAAAAAAAACACAACCAGTTTTCCCATAGACTTTTCAAAGTCAAAATTTACATATTTTTAGTTCATACACCCATCAACATAATGGAACGGGATAATTCACAATAAAAGTACATGTCACGGGCCAGGGATTTACGTATATAAAAACCCATTACAAAGAATTTTTGTGTTAAAAAAATTCTGAAAGTAGCAAACATATTTCTATACTTTTTTTACCTTGAGGGGACGGGGCGCCGAAACGCTACAAAGTTAGAGACACTGGAAAGTCACGAAAATATTTGACATAAGGCCCTAGTCTCCAATAAACTGTATCTCAATCGTGTCACGTGTGAACAGTTTTCTGGTAAAGCTCTGTGTTAAAACTGTACAGTTATAATTAGGTCTGTTGAAGAAGGACACAGTGCTTCATATAAACAATAACCTATATAAGTGCAAAACCTCCAGTGGTATACATAGCTAGGCTAGGGACAGGAAATTTCGCGAAAAGATTTTTGCAGCACTTTGTTTCAGTGCCTTACGTTACGTGTGCACCTGCATCTCTGCTTTGTGGTCAGTGATTGGATGTCGTAACACCCAGCGTCTTGATGTTAAACCCGTAAATCACAGACGCGACGTGTCGCAGTTATCTGTGTACTGATTGGCACAGTCAAATGAATAACGGCTCAGCACAAAAACACTTAGCAAATAGCCATGATTTTAAGCTGCAGGTTTGCACGTAAGGCTCTGAATCAAAGTGGGGCAAAAATCTTTTCACCAAAAATTCCTGTCCCTAACATAGCGTGTGGGAGCCTAGCCAATAATCAACTTTTCCCGCGATTTACCAGTGTGTCTATACAAATCCATAATCAGTAATCCCCCTCTTGTCTCTTTCTTTAAAGGCTGAAGTCAAATGTGGCGTCTATAGATAAAAGTTATAATGTTTTTCCCTTACAAATTTGTACACCCAGAACTGTTATTTACGGAGATAGGCTACGGGCATACACGCAAACGTTTTTACAGGCCAAGTAATGTAAGAAGCTACTTTTCTTAAAACCGAAACGAATTTCAGTTCATACACTGAGAAAACAATTTTGTTGGTGCAAACAAAATTTGTTTGAATCAACCAAATCATTTGTTTGTGTATGGGCAATTAGATATTTGTTTGCTCGTACCAAATTATTTTGTTCCCTCGATTTGTTTGAGGCAAATAACTGAATTTTGTTAGCAGTACCAAATGTTTAGCTGGTCATAAAAATATTTCGTTGGACATATTAAATGCACACGCAATATTTTAAGAACTAAAAAAAAATATTTTATAATCTTAAAAAATTTCTGAAATTTTAAGACCTAAAAAAAAGAATGGTTGGACCGGGATTTGATCCACTATCCCATCGCTTGCTTCTTTCTATCCATGACCTAACTAACTGAGCTACAATTGCTTATGTGATAATGGAATCGTTATTTGTATAGGAATAGTTAGGCCTAATATCAAATTATGATTGTACTGCTTTATTTTCAAACATTTTTGTCTTCCGTCTGCGAAAATGTAAACGACGTCAAATAATATAACCAAATTATTGCCGTGCACCGCAGCACAAAGAACGAGACGTGCAGCTGCGGTGTTTTTCAAGTTTATAGCATTTTCCGTTGTGAGCGATCGAATAAACCACTTTGAAATTGTTATAGCTAAAATTAAGATACTCCAAAACATTGCACCTCAACTACTTTCTATGACTCGCTGCCAACTTTGACAACAAGTACCCTGGACAGTGCTTCGTGTACACTTGTCAGCTCCGGGATTTTTTTTTCCGAAGGTTGATTGTGGGCACTCAGCAAGCAGCACGCGTCCGTCGTCGTTGTCGCAAGAACTCCAGCGAAGCATGGCGACATCAGGAGTGGATGTGGGTTGAGGCAGGGAGGGTGGTAGAGTGACAGTTAAGGCGGTTACACAATAACAAAAGTGGCGTTTGACTCCGAAATTTGATTTTACGGTGTTTACTCTCATGGAGTCGGCGAAGCATAAGTCAAGCAGTCTTTACTTAACGTATTCAATGAACTGAAAACCTAAAGACAAATAAGAATGGCCATTTGCAGAGAACAAAAAATATATGTACTGTATATATGTGTGTGTTATAATGAAACTTGTTTCTTTCTAATCAAAGGAAATTTTTGTGCGTGCATACTCCATTGCAGCAAATTATGTGTCGCAGAAAACCGGAGGGTCAGAGAATACACACAGACAAACAGACAAATAAACATCCAAAGAAATTTTTTGACAACTGTCAAACAAATGAAAACACCTGCGATTCAACAAGGAATTAGTCAGTGAAAGAAAAAAAAAAACAAGACAATAAATCGACACAACCCACAGGCTCCGAAAACCAATCGAGAAAAGTTATGGTCAGTTTGGAAACAAAAAACTCATATAATTCCACGGAAGGAATTCCGGCACTAAGGGGTGAAAGAACGAAACATACAGACAAATATAGCTACAACGACAAAAAAAAAAAAAAAAAAAAAAAAAAAAAAAAAAAAAAAAAAAAAAAAAAAAAAAAAAAAAAAAAAACAAAAAAAAAAAACAAGTGAACTGAAAAAAAAAGTTTGTAGACGACACAACAACGGCACAGACGCATCGAGGAAAGCGAACGAACACTACCCAATATTTCTAAAGCTGTTTCCGAATTCATGGGATTAATCCTCGGATGCATGAATCCTCTTAACCTTCACGGCAATGCATCATTCGCGGTTAAGGGTGCATTTGTGTATAAACATCCCGTCCGAATTCTACATTCAAACAAAATACTATCGCAAGGACGCAAGGATGCGTGCCACGCTTCCTTGAGACAAGGATGTCTGGAAGGGTGCATCGTGGATCCTTGCCAGGATTCGGTCACAAATAAAAATGGCTGCATCGCATCCTTCATGATGCACTTTTCAAGGATGCGAGAGTGCGAAGGATCCTTCATGGCACTATTCGGAAACGGCCCAAGTGTCGTGTCATTTTGCAGTACTGGAATTTCATGAAAACTAAAAGAGATGTATTTTAAGAGCGTCCAAGAGGAGAAAAATCATAATTTTATATTTGTATGAAATAGTGTTTGTTTTATAGACGTTACTTGGGAGTAGGCCTACATTTCCCTCTTACAAAAAAAATTAACGGAGCCAGTTTTCTCACAATGGCACTTCAAAGTTAAATTATGTAAGTTTTTAGTTCTTATAAGCCTCAAAACCAACAAACATAAATAAATTTAAAAATTCACCCTGCAACTACATGTCACAGGAAACTGCTTCACGTGTTTTAAAATCAATTACAAAGTTATTTCATATTTTAAAAAAATCGATAAAAGAGACAAAACAATTAAAAATTTCCGATTTTTTTTCGGGAGGACCCGGGTTCGATCCCAGGCTCCGGTCCTCGTGATAGCGAGTCCCGCGTGTTACCGTTGTTTCATTTCGCTTGTTACGAAATATTTGAATTGACACTGTTATAAGCGCATGTGATATTCCTTAAATACTGTTCGTAAGCTAATATCCTCATCCTGATACGCGAAGTAATTTTCGAATAAATCGTTTCTTGCTTAACTGGTTTACACTGGGAAGTTCGACAAGAATAATATTGTTATAATTTCCTCATTGTGACACCTTTGTGAGTTTAGCAATTAAATATAGTTGTTTTTAGTGATTAGTCATCCATTTTCCGTATACCATGCTCTCGAACAGTTCACAAAAGTGAATAAACATAATATTTTATAGCACTAACTAAGAATAAACATACCCATTTTAATAAGGAATGTGTTTTGTTTGTGGAGTGGTAGTTCATACTCGTATGTACCACATCTTGTTTATTTAGGAAGGACATTTAACTCATTTTTGGGATTTTGGATATGTCTGGTTTGAATGTTTGCTCCTCATTTACAAGTTAATAAAGTTCAGTTCATTTAAATTACTATTTTACATACATTTCAGTACAGACAGCTACAATTAATGGATCCAGCATACAATTGGAATGCAATTTACGTGCGTTAGGTCTTACAAGTAGCCAGTTTGTGAAATAGGCAGCTACGGAGGATCTTATATTACAAGCCAGTAAAATAAGTGATGATAATGTAAGGAGACAGCGCTCGAGTGCGCAAAGGCGACGCAACGTGCTATGCAGTCTTCCTACTTGTCTCTTCAAACAATCCCAGGACACGCAAGGCCGCCTACTCCCCTCCTTTCTTTTGCGTTACTATCTGTCTGGGAGGCGAGAAACAGCCATCAAAGTTAAGGGGCCTCCCTACCTGAGCTTCAAATGCATTGCAGCGAGTTACGGCTATTCTTTTTTTGACGAAACTATCTAATGCACATTACATTTGTATATCTACGAAAATAACACACACTTCAAACTATGTCGCTATAGTTTTAAAAATTCGGCACGTTTATTAGAAACCTCATTTTCGGGCCCCTCAAAATGGCCAAAAATTGCTTTTCCAGACTACCGTATCTGGAAATACAACAGCCGGATTCTAAAAAACACAACTATAGAAACAAGCATGAGACTTTGAACATTGCTCTCCATTAATAAATTACTACGGTCGCCGCTTAACGTCCCATAGGAAAAAGGATAATAGTGAAGCACTGCACACCAGCTGAGATAATGCATTACTGTAGGGCCCGGTATTTTTCGCGATAAGATTTTTGTGGCACTTTTTTTCAGTGCCTTACGTGGTCACCTGCATCTCTGCTATGTGGTCAGTGATTGGATGCCGTAACATACAACATCCGGAGGTTAAACCTGCAAATCACAGACGTGTTGTGTCACGGTTATCCATGTACTGATTGGCACAGTCAAATGAATAACAACTCTGCACAAAAACACTCTGCCAATAATCATGAAGTTTAGCTGCAGGTGTGCACGTGAGACACTGAAACAAAGTGGGGCAAAAATCTTTTCGCGAAAATTACCGGGCCCTGTGCATTAGATACGTCGGTCAGCGACACTCTTACCGCTCCTACCTCACACACTAAAACGCTGCCTAACTAGGGATGCCCCTTAAGGCCTTTGTAGAATTTAATACTTTAACATTTTACTTTACATTTCCGTTACTTTATGTATTTCGTCAATACACAATACAAACGTAAAGTTAAAATAACGACATTGAATAACAATTGACAAAATTTTTTTTTAAACGGAAATATTTTGATATAAATTATTATATATTTGCCGTAAAAGTATGTCACGTATATATTAAAAAATATGCCTAATTATTTATATATGTTTCATTTATTATAAAATTTTTCAGAACAAAAGCATTGCCGTCTACTGACACAACTTGAAGTTCGTTTACGAATACTTCTCCAACGCTGTTTACTAGATTTTTCGAGGAACATTAAGACAAACCTGTTATTTTTTTCACGAAATCCCAATACTGGAGAACAAAATAATACTCATAAATAAACATTTTTGGTTCTAACATACATAATCAGCTGGTTCTTTGCGAACGGCCATCTTGACTTTTGAGTTTAGGATTTCAGTTTATCGGAAACGTAGTCAAGACTGTTTGAATTTAGCTTTGGCGACGCCATTGCGTACGACAACATACGAAACCATGTATTGAAAGCTATCGTAAAGTCAAATGTTAAGGCGTATGGAAAGGTACGATGTCAAGCAGACGACTGGAATACTCAATCGTCAATGAAATATGAACTACTTATATTTGGAAGAGATTTTTTTTTTTTTTTTTTTTTAAGAAAAATAACGGCTTTAAAGCAGAAAAATATACAAAAATGGAAAACGGTAATTTTTATAACCTTGAATATGATAATATATAGGCCTAGACAGTAACCGAATTTCAAAAATACTCGCATTTTCATTTGAAAATAATTTTGACATCCGTCCCACTCGCGCAGATTTTCGGGCAGTAAAGTACTACATACAAAGCTGACTTGACTTTTGTGTGTTTCGTTCATCCTGTGTCCATATTTTCAAAATGGGGGCCATTTCCATATTCTTAGTGTAGTGTCACATATAGTGGGAAATATTTTTCAGAATTTCATTAAATATGGTACACTTATTCTGCATAGACTACAAAGTTGGCTTTACTTTTGTGTATTTAATTCATTCTATGTTTAAATTTCTATTTGTGGCAATTTATATCTTTCTTTTAGCATAGTTTGTCATATCTCATAAAATATTTTTATGTATTTCATAAATTTTAGTACATACGTACACATTTATAAGCTGACTTGACTTTTGTATATTTTATTCAACCCGTGTTAATTTTCTATGAAATGGACTTTTTTTATTTGACATAATTAAGGATTTTTTTAAAAAATAATCTTGGTTTACGTATACAGCTTGGAATTTGACTTGACTTTTGATTGCGTTTTTAGTTACCTTTATATTAATATTTTCCAAAAGTTAGTAATTTTCTTATATTTAGAATAATGTGAAATATCTGAGTGTATACATGTATATATATATATATATATATATATATATATATATATATATATATTTCTAATTTTATTAAACTTAGTACACACATATTACTTAACATTCTGGCTTCACTTTTGTGTATTTCTTAAATCATGTGTTGGTAATTCTGATAATGGTGGCAATTTTTAAACTTTAGCATAATATGACGTAACTTTTTTTTTTCGGAATAATTTTTCCGATCATGATTAATTATGATACGCATATTATACTTATTTGAATGGACTTTTGTATAGGCTATTTCGAGCTTCCGTTGGTAATATTTTAAAAACAATTGCCATTTTTTATTTGTACGATAGAAATACATTTCAGAAAATTTGTTGCCCAGTTGTATCAAACTGGGTACACATATATTACTCAGTAAGGTGACTTTGTCATTTGTATATTTCGTTTATTAAATGCCAAAATTAATATGATTAACTTATAGTTAATAATCATAGACGTACATAAACTATTTAAACTTTCAGGATTAATTTGCTCGCACATTTTGAGGAAAGTGGGCTTATCAGTTATACTGATAAGTTATTTTTTGTAATGCAACGTCCTCTGGATCATACGCACTAAGGTCTGATAAGTGGGTGTTCGTCCGTTACGGATGTGGCTTGACTTTATCTGACGCACGGACGTATTCCGTTTTATGCTAACCTTTAGATCTAAAAACGGCTCACGGGTCAACAGTGTTCCCGGATTTCGCATCTCGGAATCCCCTCTCAGCCGAAGGAAAGAACTTAGCCGTTTCGGCCACGCACGTCGCTCTCACAAGGAAAACAAGTGGGAAATAGTGGTTCGCGTATAACGGAACAGGCCTACCCTATCCTCTTTATCGGCGTCTCGTCACGAGGCATTGCGCGTGGTCGTGCAGGATATCCTCGCAGTTGCATTTCCGGACGAGGAGGAATCGTCGTTGTTGCTGTTCTCGTGCGCGCATTCCTCCAGTTGTCTTCGCAAGAGCAAGGGTGGGACTTGTGCTGGACCAGGCGCGTGGTGGTTTGACTCCTCCGCTGTCATGTGGTCGCTGCTGCTGACGACACCCGCCCGCGATGGCTTCAGCCGCCGCTGTACCACCGTCGACCGCCGCAGTCGGCACCGCAAGCGATCAGGTAGGCTATGCCGCAGAATATGCAGGGATACAGACACGGGCGGATCTACACTCTGAATCTGAATTAGTGAATATTCACTGATTCACGTCGATGGATGGAGCAGTTTCAAGAAATTGAATCAGTGAGAAACCACTGTAAAATCTGTGACTATTCACTTATTCTCATAGAGTGCCAACATTCCACAAGTTAATTAATGAATGTCCACAGATTATCCATTAATTTTCCACTGATTCAATAATTGAAAACTTTTTTTTTTAAAAAACAACTGAAAAAACGGCGAATATTCACTGATTCACTTGTGAGATGTTGGCACTGGAATTCGGTGAATATTCATTAATTAAGTTAAACAGTGACTATTTTCACTTATTAAAATTGTTGAAACTACTCCACCCATCAGCGTGAATCAGTGAATATTCACTAATTCAGATTTTGAGAGTAGTGGTGGGTGGCGGGGGAGGGCAGACTCCCCCGGGCGCCGTGTTAGAGGGGGCGCTGTTGGTGTCGAAAATTTTTACTTGGGAATGAAATGTAAATGAGTGTAAAAAATATACAATGTCTACCAATATTTAAACTTTTACTAGTTTTGTATATTTGTATTTTTATTAACACCATATAATGTTATAAATACAGTGTACACTTTAAACACTGCTAATGGTAGCTTGTAAGTATTGGTTTGATGTATTTCTACTAAAATTTTATGCTGTTATGTATACGAGCGCAAAAACAATGCATGCAAGGTACGTTTATTACTGTTGGGTTGATTGGACTCACGGCAAAAGGAGGAAAAAAAAAAAAAGGGGGGGGGGGCAAATCACAATTCTTGCCACGAGCGAAGGAAAACCTGGATCCGTCCCTGGATATAGATGTGAAACAACCGGTAGGACGACAAACTCGGTTACACACGCCAGCAAAATGGCTTCGCAGGCCAACAACATGGTCTATCGTTAGAGGAACGGAAATTCCGCGAATTAATTTAAGAAGTTCGATTTCAAACTCCTGTACACTTTAAATGGTGTCGCGATTTGATTGCTGCTAGTGAAACCCTTCTTTGAGGACTGTGAGCCAATAGTAGACCTGCATGAAAACACTAAAGACCCTTTCACGCAATCTAATTTTACTTCAATTTTCTTTCAAATTTATTGAATTTCATGTGACGTCATGTTGACGCCATAACCGCCGCCATTTTGTCTTTTATTTTATTTAATATCAAGAATGTCGTTTAAGATTTTCGTTTCGAACATATTTAAAATTTTCTTGAATAAAAACATTTATGAACAGAAAATATGTTTTCCTAACATTATTAATTCAAATGACATATTTATTGTATTCTGTATGTGAAATATTCCGTATTAAAAATAGTTACGAGCATTATTTATTTTAAGTATATGTACAAAAATAATAAGACATTTTGTATTCTCTGAACCAAATATTTTTTGTGTCGTGCAGGTTAGTATACAATTATAATATAGTTTCATTATGTATAGAGGCATGATTATTTCGCGTAGATTCTTTGTCAGGTTGAACGTCAAATAACGTATACTTCACTCCTCCTGTGATTAGACTAGAGCGGTTTTAACACACATTTGACGACTACAAGCCAGTTATAAATAAACGATTTAAGGGGGATATCACGTGCTACACTTTTGGACTGTTAGAAGCAAATGAATATTCGGCTTCAGCCGTTACACGTATAGAACTGAAAAGTCTAGGCTGTTGCCAGATTAATACGCGAAATACTCGTGCCTCTAATTATTTATTTTGTGCAGGATTTGTTTATAAATTGTGTTATAACTTTTCTACTGGTATCTTCAATGTTTATTGAATCAAATTTCTTGAATCGTCATGCTACGCTTCGTTAAGTATTATTTAAACTTTTTGTAAAGAAACCCACACAAATATCAAACTAAAAAAGTATCCTATCGTAGTATTTTTTTTTTACATATTTATTCAAGCAAAGTGTCTTTTAAATGTCTTTAAAATTTCTTCTTAAGTGTTGTATCTTCCCCCGAGTTGCCTTATATGAAATCATATTTTTAATGATTTTCCTCTTAAGACTGTTGAATAACTTAAGTGGTTTTCGAGTCTGAATAGTGAATACAGCTGGCAGAAATTGTAATTTTTTTTAGAAGTATGAACTTATGGCGGGTACAAATGCCAATACTGTCCCGCCCCTCTATTCTAGCGGAGGGACAGTGTCCCCCCTGCCCCCCTTCTTTTTATTCTCCAAACACCACTGTGTTTGTGAGATTTTAGCAATTTACGCCACTTTCAGAACGCCAACATCAGATAACGTGTTTTATGCCGCGTATTCAGCGAGGGAGAGAATGAAAATAAACGCTTGAAGCACGTACATTACAGATTTGACGTATCGGTAGGGACTGGAAAATTCCGCATATGCATTAACCTGTATAGGCTAGAATCCATTGTACTATGCATACTCAAGTCCCGTACATTCGTTTATTGTCTGTTGTTCCACTGAGTAGTAACTAGTTGACAAATAGTCGGGGCTTGAGTATGCATATTACATACACGCCAGCAAAATGACTTCCCTGGCCAGCAACATGGTGGATAAGCCTACCGCCAATCATCGTGAGGCAGCTGCTCTGATAATCGACAGCCAGGCCAATAGGAAACCTGCCGTAACATGCAGGAGCCAAACAGACAATGGACTGGTATCAACAGCCACGGGCAACCAATAAGCGGCGAAGTTCGCCCGTATCAAACGAGCCGCCACGTCATTTCGCGTCTGTATTACTATTTAGTCTGTGGTACAATGCAGGTAATTGAATTCGCGAAATTTTCAAGTCCCTATGTAACGGTAGTTGCAAATTGTAAAACGATATTTTGTATCAAAATTTTTCTCATTAATTTTTTTTTACAGTATTATGCTTAAGTTATTCAACAGTCTCAAGGGTAAAACCATTTTTTGAGGTTACAGCTGCAAAGAAAAGACGTTTATCGCCGATTGTAGGGCCCCAAAATCATGTATCTAAGATACGTACTGAATTATTAAAATCATGTAAGTACAATTCCAAGCGTGTGTTCTTTTAGTAGATAAACGTAATGGTATATAAGACATGTTACGACACTGTCCATGCACCAGGTACAAAACTTATGATTAATGTTCTTCTTCAGGTTAGGAAGACAATATAATTTTTTTATGGACGAGTTTGGCATGGTACGATCATCATCGACAGTCAAGAAATGGCTCTCGTCTATGGATTCTCATATTGCCCTGCCTTTTGAAGTTTCCCTTGCCTGTTTGCTGAATTTTCATATATTCCTTGATTTTTCAAAAAGACCCATATTTCCTTAAGAATAACAAAAAAAAAAAAAATCTGCAAAGAAACTTCTAACGTATCACTGAAAGAAAATGATTGATGCAGTTGCCATATTTCTGTTAAAATAGGTGCATCAGGCTAGTTTGTTTGTCGGTAGTATCTCCAATGTTCCTACAACAATTTCTTGTATAGGAGTTGTAATCTGTTTTATAGATGGTGCAGAAAGCCATCTTCTTTCTGCAGAACAGATTGTTGTTCGTTTGTACATAACAGAGCGTTGTAGGGACAATCTAATTAGCACCGACAGCCAAACTGTATTGATGTTCCTATTTTAACAGAAGTATAGTAACGGTTATGTCAGTGTTTTTGGCAGTTAATTCGATCATGTTTATATTTCTCTTCAAGGTTGTGCAGACTATCTTAAGATTCATTTAATAGTTTTGTTGTAAACATAAATAATAATTTATCTTTCATTAATTTGTCACACAGAATCATTGCAAGGAAATAGTTGAAAGGTAACCTATAAAAAATTATCTTGCAATGATTCTGCATGGCAAATTAATGAAAGATTTCATTATTATTTATGTCACGTTGTTTACCAAGAATCGCTCGTGTGCTTTGTCAAAGGGAAAATTTTCATAATACAGTATGAATAAATGCTATGTCTCAAAAACTGAAAATACAATAAAATTGTCTACTCCCTCTTACGCAGAAATTATTCTGCTTGTCCAATAAGATCTGCAGGGTAAACGCAAGGCTACATCGTCGAACACACGAGTACTGTTTGTGAGTATAAATAATTATTATGTTTTATTATTTCTTCTCAATAGTTACCTCTTGGTTAAAGCTATGGTGTTCGTATGCGGCGAGTATTGACGTGAAGCACATGTTGTTGTTTGTTGTGTGGTTTTCCTCCCAGATGTTCAGGAAACTTAGTGCCCCGGAAATGAAGTCATATCGGAAGGAAGTGCTATATGCGTATCAATAACACTGGAAGAAGTTAGATGCCCGATGATGAATTCTCTTTTCAACCCGCTGTGTGTCTTGTATTGGCTGTTCACTATAAACTGAGTACTACGTAGAACTTGTAATTAATTGAAAATATGTTTTATTGGGCCAACACATGTTCACTTTTGACAGTGTTGAAATGTTTACATTGGTTTTTAGTTACATAGAAGTTTTCATATTAAAAATATTAAAGATGGCAGCACAACGGTTGAAAGAAAACGTTATGGAGTGCTCACATTATCGTGAACGGCCTATAGTATCTTATTTGCTAGAATCTATGTCCTACAGATAGAAACCTGAAAAATTCGCGTTTTCTTTCAGGCACAAGCTAGAATTGCATCAACTATATGTTCGTGCTACTTTCACAATTGGCCGTTGACTTATTTGACACCGCCTTGAAGTCAATGAGCAAACAATAACAATATAACTACATGTGGGCCCATTTCACTGTGTCATCGAGCAGCCAGTGAGCAGCTACTGTATGCTTGACTACACATATATTCTTGGAGACTATCCCACATGTCAGTGATCCCGCGAATTTTTCCCGTCTCTACATACAGTTCGAGCCGTGCAAATTTCGCGTTTTTATTTAGCGGCAGGTTTGAATTCATTGGCCTATACTTACGTGGATATTCAATAATCTTGATTATTATTTTCAACATTTTGAAAGTGAATCAGCTAAATATAAACTGAATTTCCAGTCGATTTTCACTTATTCAATTCGTTTAAATGTTCTTTCAGGAATATGTATGAACCACATGAATACCAGTAATTATCCACTAATTCTTTTTTATAGTAGGCCTATCAACGTATCTAAAGTAAATAAGTAAACAGTGTTTTCTTGTGGTTTTTCACTGATTCAGTTAGTTCAAATTGCTATGTAAGGAATCTGTGGAAATCACTGGTATACTAGTAAACGTTCTTTAATTCTGTTTCATAGTGCCAACATTCCCGAAGTGAATCAGTACATATTCACTGAATTTACAGTGGTTTACAACTTATTCCGTTAGTTTGAACTGTTCCGACAGGAATGTGTGAAAACCCTGGAATGTAATGTTAGCGAATATTCACGAACTTCGACGTAAGAGTAGGCATTGTGCGTGCAGTTTACGACAGCTGTGCCGTGATGCGAGATGCAGTCGCACTCCGGACAGCTGGTCATAAATGCTAGTCATCATGCACGCAGTCTGTTATCTCCCCCGACGGCGCGGTGGGCTATATAAGACCACAGACAACTGTCAGGTCGCACGGGCGGCGTAAGAGCCGACACGACAGCTGACCGACAATACACTGTTACTGCCGAGATATTGCGCATGCGCGCGCGCTCTCCTTTGTACTGCCCGTTTAAGACTGATCTAGCGGGTGGCCGGCCCGAGGGGAAGGGGGGGGGGGGACGTTTGTCTTGCGCCACAGACCGCTTGTCACCTGGTAAACAGTGCCCCGAATCCACTGCTCCAGGCAAAAAAAAAAATGCTTGTCATATTTCAGCACCGCTCATTCCCAGTTCAGTACACTACAAGTAAATATCGCTGGTAAACTTAGACAGTTTGCTGGGTTTCAAAGCACGTCCAGCATACGAAAAGTTTGCTGGTTTTCCCTTGTGCGTAGTGCTGTTTTCCCTATTTGACTACGTCAGACGAATATCATCCAATCATACATGTCACAAGAAACTACAGTGTTTTCAAGGGTATGTTGGCACGAAACATTTTCGTGATATACCATCATTAGAGGTGAAAATGTTTTGTGCCAACATACTCTTGAAAACGCTGTAGTGAACTGCAACACATATGATTGGCTAGTGTACGTCTGACACAACGTAGCTGTCGGCAGACCAATAATAGGCATCAAATATTACAATAGCGGGATTTTTATTGCCTCAGTCAAATAGGGCTACAGTTTCACGTACACGCTAAAGCCAGTAATATTCTGGTAATCTGAACATGCGTTGAAACCCAGCAAACTGTCAAGTTTGCCCGCGATAAACCACCATCTCTAACTATAGGCGTTTATATGGAAACGTAGTAGACTAGGTATGATCTGCTCGGTAATATTGATCACGTGATCGGTTCTACTCTGTCGTTGGGTTTACGTTTTTTTCCGAGCGAACTTTTAATTCGAAAAGTTAGTATGCTGGCGGCTGATTAAAAAAAAAAAATCGACAAAATCTGCCTAAGCGGTATATTTCTGTCGTCAATCTGCCAGGTCTGTATTATTAGACCAAGTTCGGACAGTGCAGAATATTCATTTGTACTGGTATAGTCAATTCACTTTAAACTGAGCACTCCCCAACACTTTTAATATAAAAAATGTATTTTATTTGGGCCAAATATGCTAACCTATGATTGGAAGATTGTTTACACTGGGTTTTTGTTCTACGGAAGTTTTCAGTTCAAAAATATTAAAAATGATTACAAATTGGCTGAAGGAAAAATGTAACCAGTGCTCACTTGATCGTGAACGGTCTGTACGATATGCGTATGTGACATTACAATGGCTTACTGCTACAGACAGGTAAAATTCACGGATTCACTGCCCTGTAGACTAGCTTCCAAGAATATATGTGTGCTCAAGTAGACAACAGCTGTCCGTTGGCTGCTCGCTGACAAAGTGAAATGGGTCCGCATTTAATTACATTGACATTATTGACTCATCAACTTCAAGATGGTGTCAAATAAGTCAACGGCCATTTGTAAAGGGAGCTCGAACTTACAGGAATTGCTGGAATTATTTAGCGTGTGCCTGAAATTAATCGCGAAATTTTCATGTCCCTACTTACTACTAATGTATATTCTACAGAACTGCTACAGTTAAGGCCTCACTCTTTAGTTTTGCAATGGTTTTGAACATATTTTTTTTGAACGCAAATCAATACATGTATCAAAAATTTATTCTTACAGTTTTTACACTTATATAATTAATCGTTTGTATCTGTTGCAATACACCGAACGGATTTTTAGATTTTTGCCCTTGAAATATTGCATATTATACTGTAAAAATAAGCCAAAATGAAGCTAAATAATTTTTTGCTAATAAACGGTACATTATTTTTAAAAACGTCGGCAAAATTGAGCATCATATCACTGTACACAGTCTCAAATATTTTCAAAGCATTTGGGGAAACATATTCGAGTTACATACAATTGTTTATAATAAATTAAAGATCATGGTTAGCCTGCAAATATTTCCATAGCAATAAGGGCCGCCGAGCGGTGTGCAAATAAAATAAATAGCGTATGTGAAGGGTACCCGAGGGCTGGGTAAAGTATCCAAGTGCAGATTTTTGACTGGACGCCCGTAGGCACCTGCATATCCTGATATATGACATGAAATGAAGGCATACAATGGAGAAGTGAGTGGGGTGCAGAGATTCGGCCGTTACATGATTATATTATTCTAAAACTTCTCAACGCGCATCTGAGTAATGTCTGCTTGGGAACAGCATTTAAGAATCTTACACGTGTGTGTACCCATTTCAAGTTCACTGTTCATTAAAGCATATTTTCTAGCTTCCAAGAATGGCGAAAATGGGCGTTTTTGCGATCCTTTTTTTTTTGTACGTATGAAACTCTTGGCGCAGAGTATTTTAAAAGGTATAGATAGGGACCCCTGATTTTTGCGATGATATTCCTGCACGAACTTGTTTCAATGTTTTAGTTCCACCTCTGTAGTTCTGCTTGTTTATTATTGGCAGAGTGTGTTTGTGTAAAGACGTTTCTTATTTGACCCTTCCAATCGGACTAAGGTTACTGCGAACAACATACGTCCGTGATTTGCAGTAAAACGTTCAGACACGTGACGGTTAAATTCAGCCAGTCACTGACCATGAAGCAGAACCGCAGATGTGCACACCAACAATTGGGGTCCCTAGGTATAGGCGTGCACTATACACCTTTACCTTTTAATATTACGTCATAACATGGTAGGGTCATCACTGAATGTCTCGTAGAGGCGAGATGTCGGCGAGAAGACTGCACACTAGTTCACTGACTTGCGCCTAGAGGCTAGGATAAAGCGTGTTTAGCATGCTGTGTCGTCATTATCATTTCCGCACTTCAAGGCCTTAAGGGTGTTTAAGTGCGATAAAATCATAATTTTATATTTTTATGAAATATTGTTAGTTTTATAGACTAAACTTGTGAGTACATTTTCCACTTACGAAACAATTTTAACTCGCACAATTTTCTCATAACTGTGCGTCAAAGTCAAAATTGGCATGTTCTGCTGCCATGCAAGTAGTGAAAACCAATTGACTGACGTAAGTGAAGTAATTCACATTGAAATAACATATGACGGGCTACGTATTGAAACATTTTTAAAAAAATCCCGTGAACTATTTTTGTATTTAAAAAAATTTCTTAATTTTCTACTTTTTTCTTGTATTTTTACTACTTTTTTAAAAATTCAAAATATTACGTTATGGTCCTTAAAATCCTTTATTGCATAGCTCATGGGATGTTATATCACAGTGAATTATTTTGTTTATGTAGGTCAGTTGGTTTTCACTATTTGCATAGCAGCAGAACAAGGTAAATTTTGACTTTGTCGCACCGTTTTGAGAAAACTATGGGAGCTAAAATTGTTTTGTAAGAGGAAACTGCACTCACAAGTATCGTCAACTAAACTAACACTATTTCATAAATATATAAAATTATGATTTTATCGCACTTGAACACCCTTAAACGCGCAAAATACGTGCAACAAGGCGATCACCTTAATGGAACGTTCAAAACTCCTCTGGGCTTTTTATCCCCACTATGATTATTTCTACCATAAAATTACCATTGTTAGAGACACTTGGTAAATCGCAGGAAAAGTTGATTGTTTGCTAGGCTCCAACATGCTATATATAACACTGGAGATTTTGCACCTACATTAAATATAGTTTATATGAAGCACTGTGTCCCTCTTCAGCAGACCCAATTAGAACTGTACAATTTTAACACACAACGTGTGTGATTTGCCAGAAAACTGTTCACGTGTCACAATTGAGATACTACAGTTTATTGGAGACTATGTTAAACATTTTCGCGATTTTGCAGTGTCTCTAACCATTGTCATATCCAGTGGTATGATGGGACTGCATATAGATCCTTGAAAGAATGCTGCGATGGGATTACATGAGAATGTTAGAGTTTTTGGACATACGCCATTGCTTACGTTCAGTTGGCAACAGAGCTATTCTATTTTGTGACAGTCAGACCAACCACTGTAAACATCTATTACCCTTTATAACTACGCCTATTGTTGTGCCAATTGTCACTGTAAATTCACTAAATTCAGACGAATGATATCATAAAATGTCTAACGCTTTTATCTTATCTACGACATAGATAAAAGAAAAGTGCGTGGTATTCATGGAATTTCCACATGAATGAGGTGCTGTGAAGTTTGGTTTTTATTATATGTTATTCAAAATATTTGTACTACAAAAATAAAAAAAAAAAGATTTATATGTTTAATTAGTCAGCTCGATTGACTGATTCTTAAGTACAAAATCGTACGCATAGAAAGGAATGCATCTTTCAAACTTACAGACATTTTGAAAATATGTTAGTCTTTACTGACAAGGAATTTTTTTCTTGGAATTCACACCGTCATTAGTACAGAACTGCAGTAAATCGAGTGAAACTTGATGATATATGTTTAGCGCATGGTAGTTCACAAAAGTGGTTAATAACCAAAGTTGGCATGTGTTATCTACAAAAATTCTACACATGAAAGTTGTGTAATGTCCACTGAAGTGTTGTTTTTATTATCACCGCTTACGTCTTTATTCACATTCAATTTGAGTTCGTGTGTCCATTTACTGAAACCTTTCTTCTCTGACGGCAGCGTTATGTGTGTGCAAGAGTGCTTTTTGTTCGTAACGTTGTTTGAAAGTTTTGGTCATTAATTCAATTCGTTCCGGTCTGTATTTTACTCGTCGAACGTTAATGGATTTCGCGGTCTTTTCCCATAGATGGCAGTCAACGCCACTTAGTAGCACTCACACAGTCTTCTACTTCTTAATTTGGCATCGGTGTAGACAACACCTTTGTTCCTTTGCTGCACTGTTAGAAAAAATGTTCCATGAAATTAAGGAAAAGTACAGGCAATATATTATCCAGAAAGCTTCGTAAAATTACGGACACCCAATTTTGCTATGTACCAAAATCCTCTGTAAACTTACGGACTATCCGTTTTCCTCACAAAAATTTACTTAATCGAATTCATCTGGATTCCAACCGACGATCTTAGGATTACTGGGCAAACATTCTAACCACTGTACGTTAGTGACCGGGTAGACGTTGAGCGAGTTACATGGAGTGATACGAGACTAACTTTATAAGAGACAAATTGTTTTTGACATGCTAATATTACAGAACTTCATCAGTGCCATTATGGTAAGATTTTAATCTATACGGATACATAACTTTAAAGGTGTCTACCCACTGGCGCAAAACGCGGAGAAGAGTCGCGATTTTTTTTTTCAGCTGTGATAAGTTCCATGTAGTGATGTGTGTTGCCGCCTAGTGCAGGATAGGTGAAGCGCGGAGAATAGAAGATGTGTTTGGCCACCTCGGAACATTTCGGCCACGTTCCGCTTTTTGCCCATGCGCGATACGAGTTATTGACTATTGCTCGTCGCTTCGCACCTCTTCTCTTCGCGGCTGTGTGACGACAACCTGGAAGCAGCGCTTCGCTTTTCTTCTCTTCGTTTGTCTTGCCTTCTCTTCGTTTCGCACCAGTGTGCATTCACATTAACTCTAGGAGTCATAGTAATCATTAATACCAACTTTTTTCAAAATAAATATTGAAATATGCTATAAAATTGTAGAAACATATTTCCGTGAATCTATGGAAAGTTACGGTCGAGCATCAGTGAACTGGAAATACGGACAAACTTCCGCAAAGGAAAAAATACGGAAGCCACTCCCGTATAGTTACAGTATTTTTCTGTAAACATTTCCGGGAATTTACGTAAATTTTTAACAGTGTGAGACAAGCGCCTGTCGGTCAGTAGCAGCGTCAGTACTACAAAGTAAGGTGGAGTGTTGGTGTATGTAAATCACGCCACCGTGAAGCCATTGGAAGAAATAATAAATGCCGGTTGGCAAGAATGAATGTTTTACGACGTTATTTTCCTGCGTACTAGAATCCACTATTCGACCATTTAAGCCTATCCATTATCTGCTACTCACATGAATAGCAGAGAATGTACGAATATAAGGGACTTGAGCACGCATAAGGTAATGAATGGACTGAACTCGCAAATTTTTACTTTTCTTACGGATAGCGCAAAGAAACGGGAAAGTGTAAAGATATGCTTTAACGACCCTAGGCAGTCGTGTGGAATCGATTCAACAGCTTTCCTTTGGCATTAAGGCTACTGCCTATACCTCGGAGCCCTGGCGCGAAGAAAGATAGGGATTTACGCTTGTTAAATTGATTAAGTGAGACTTAGCACTTATCAAACATTTTCTGTTCATCTCGGTGCGGACCACAATGCATCAGGATATTTTAGGCTTTTTTCCAGTGCCCTGAAAACTGGGAGCAAAAAGTTTTTGCATGCAAAAGTACCAGATCACCTCCTCATAATCTCCCCCTCCCCCCACGTATTCATTCCTATAGCAATATTTTCCTCGTCTCAGTGCAAAAAAATGGTTTTTGCTAGAAGGCGTAATCTTGAAACGTGAATAAACGCCATATCATATAATTTATAATTAAATTCCTAACTTTGCGTCAGGGCTTCGGAGTAGTCAGCACCCTTAAGGGCGACGCCTACCCGCGCGTGAGAGGCTCAAAAGCGACGGAGCAGTAGCTAAGGTCGACCTTGAAGTGCGCATCAAATGCCGCGTCGCCTCGAAGAGCCATGCGCTGAACTAGCGTGCATGTTTCCCGCCGAACTATTTTTACTATGGGACAGTAAGCGGTGACCATATAATTTAATTGGTGGAAAGTCTGTAGCAAAGTTCAGTGCAGGTCGCAATCTGAGTTTCACATGCATCCGGTTAGTATATTTTAAAGTACGGAAGTCTGAAAAGGCCGTTTTTAGCCATGTTGGAGGGCTTAGAAACAGTATTTGTAATGAGCGTGGCGTCTTAACTATGAGATTCTGACCTTGCCGGAAGTTTGTTTTCTTTTCGTACGTTGGCAAAATGAGCACACGTGTAATATTTCCGTAGAAAAAAAAACCTGTTTCCGAACACACTGCAACGGATTTGAAGCGTGAAGTAAGGGGCCGCCTTGAGGGTGTTCCAGTGTGAAAAAATTGTAAATTTATATTAGCATAAAATAGGGTTAGTTTTGTAGACATTACTTGAGAGTACAATTTCCTCTTACGAAAAAAAATTAGCTCAGCCAGTTTTTCCATAATATCAGTTCAAAGTCAAATTTTGCATATTTTTACTTCATGCAAAACTTGAAAACCAGTAAACATTATGAAATGGAAAAATCACATCAAAACTACATGCCACGGTCTACCGGTCTACGGCTTGAAGCCCTTTACAAAAAATTTTTGTACTTAAACATTTTTTCTAAAATTTGCTAATTTTTTATTACTTTTAAAACTTTTTTTAAAAATACAAAATGTTTATATAAATGGTTTCTATATGTTTCGAGCTGTACACTGTGGCATGTAGTTTTTATGTGATTATTTTCATTTCATTATGTTTATTGGTTTTCAAGTTTTGCATGAAGTAAAAATATGCAAATTTTGACTTTGAACTGACATTATGGAAAAACTGGCTGAGCTAATTTTTTTTTCGTAAGAGGAAATTGTACTCTCAAATAGTGTCTACGAATCTAACCCTATTTTATACAAGTATAAAATTTGGTTTTCCACACCTGAACGCCCTTAAGGGTGTTCAGATTCGATGAAATCATAATTTTATATTTTTATGAAATATTGTTAGTTTTGTAGACGATACTTGTGCGTACATTTTCCTCTTACGAAACAATTTTAGCTGTCATAGATTTTTCATAACGGGGTGTCAAAGTCAAAATTTGCTTGTTACGCTGCCATGCAAAGTGTGAAATCCGACTGACCTACTTAAACAAAATAATTCACTGTGAACGTACGTCCCATGAGCTATACAATGAAATATTAAAATAACCCACAACGTAATATTTTGAATTAAAAATAAATCGCGAATGTACAGAAAAATTGTTGCAAATTCAGACATTTTTTAAAAATTCAAAATCAGTTCGCGGGATTTTTTCAGATATTTTGTTACGTAGCCCGTAGTATGTTATTTCACTGTGAATTATTTCACGTACGTAAGTCAATTGGTTTTCACTATTTGCATTGCAACAGAACATGCAAATTTTGACTTTGACTCACTGTTATGAGATACAGAAATGTCACCATAATGGCTCCCCTAGCCAGGAATATGACGGAAACTCCTACAGATAATCAGTGTAATGCGGTTGCATTGCTATCCGGCAGCTAAGCCAATAATAAATCTGCCTTGACACGCAGAAGCCAAACAGACACAAGGCTGGAATCAACAGTCACGGGCAGCCAATGAGCGGTGAAGTTCGTTCGTATCAAATGAGCCACACCATGGGCGTATCCAGGGTGTGGTTTTGGGGTTTTAAACCCCCTCCGAAATGTTGGATTTCCTTATCTAGGTATTATTTTGTACATTACAAAAGGTACAATATACTACGAAAGCAACCAAATTGTTAATAAAATGTGTTAATATTTCTTTTAGAGACGTCAAGCACAGATGACATTGAAATATTTATGCGAGATAAGAGTTCGAAACCCCCTCCGAAAAATATCCCTAGATACGCCCTTGGCCACCACGTCGTTTCACGTCTGTATCACTATTTAGTGTGTGATAGAGGCGACATGTTCTCGTCGAGTGTAGTACTTTGGCTCTTATCGCTCCGCTGCTCCCACTCGTCAAACGCGTAAATTCGAGACTGGAACATACACCTCTTAAGCCATACCACCTTACTTACTTTGTGTCCGCCTAAATGGATTCTTATCTCAAGGTTCTGTTCAGTGGGAACACGTGAGCCAGGATGTGAAATGCTTAACCCGTTAGGTGAAGGTGCGGGCTGGACAGTACTGGAGTCCTTTTGGTTACGCCTTGTTAACTGAGTGTGACAACAGTGACGTACGAACGTCTTGTCATCGCGACAACAGCTACTTGTCAATACCAAGGACAAGGCTAGCTTTACAGAGGCTTCGAGTGTCCTGCTGTGCTCCGTGA
The DNA here is from genome assembly GCA_003012365.1 of Medauroidea extradentata. NCBI lineage: Eukaryota > Metazoa > Arthropoda > Insecta > Phasmatodea > Phasmatidae > Medauroidea > Medauroidea extradentata. The sequence goes on from PNEQ01070225.1 coordinate 57,625, forward strand.
AAGGTCATTACATTACATGTAGGCGGTTCAGAATAAAGTCTGCACACTTGTAACACTATCTATTTTTTCCCTTTCGAATAATGTATTATTTCCTACCACTTTTCCACGTAAATAAAGCAAAGAAAGTAATAATCGGAAGTGTATAGAGCATACCGTACTCAAAAGTTAACGTTTGCGGCCACAATAAATATTTTAAAACATTGGGTAGCTTAGGTTTTATAACTGGAGACACGCAAAAGTCGAACTTTTATTTGGGATCAGGTTAGACTTCATTGTCCTGTGGAGCATTGGATGTTGTTAGCCGCTGGTTCTTATTTGATGTCCTTTACGTATTTCAATGCCTTACACTCACGCTAAAGTGACGATTTAAATTGTTAGCCAAAAACCCGCTGAAAATCACGGTATTGTAAGCTAACGGGCTACGTTGAGGGAACGAACAACAGCTTGCATATGGAGTCGGAAAATATGTGCTGTGTGAATATGCATGTTGCATGCTAGTTTGACTCACGGCATTCATCGTGATTGCGAGGTAACGGAAAAAGAGTGTTTTATAAATATCGTCAAAGTATCCGTGTTGTGTCGTGGTTGTTTATTCTTCCACCATGTGCTAGTGATATTCGCTGTCATCGTGTTAATATACGGAAGTAATAAATTGTTGAAGGTGCTGTCATGTATAGTCGATACAGCATTAATTATTTTTTCAGTGGCTTTAAATTGCGATTATCTTCATGGTAAATTCACAAACTTTCCATCCGTGACTGCAATGACCTTTTCTAAGTTATTTTTTCGGGCGAGCGTGGAGGAGAAGGAGGACCCATGATTTTCATGGCACCTGTGTTTTATGTCTGTAAGTTTTGAAATTGCCTGTAAAATTTATTTTTTACAACATTACAGTTGTAACTTTTGAACATCAGTAGCCTGCATATGCAAAGAATTCTAATTCGTAATTTGATTAATTTCTTAGCCGGAACACAGCAGCAGGTGCGTAGCTAGAAGGAAGAGGGATCCATAACTCCATCCCCTCTTACTCAAACTCCTCAAACAGCACCATGTTGCAGGTGTAAATCCAAATTTACCCTGGGGAGGGCTCCCGGACCCCCTCCACTGATTTAAAAGGGGGAGGAGGATCAGTGTTTTCACATATTATTCCCATCTGATTCATGGACATCAGTTTTTAATATAGCTAATGAAGAGTTAATTAAAGTTAAATCTATATTAGATAAACATTTGCTCTCTCTTAATGTAACTAAAATAAAGTGCATATCATTTTCGGCAAACAAATTTGGTCAACCAAAAGAACACCAAGAACTCAAAATACATAACTATAGTCAATTAAATGTAAAGTGTAAATGTAACGTCATATAACGAGTAGAGGAAACAAAGTATTTGAGTGTTATGTTAGATTGTAATTTAAAATGGGACAGGCATGTTTCTTACATAACTAAAAAAATTCGTAAAACAATATATACATTTGTGGAACTTAGATCTGTTTTATCAATTGAATTGATACGAATGGTTTATGTAGCCATTATTCAATCTGTTCTGCTGTACGGTATATTAGCAGGGGAATGTATGAGCAAAACGGCAATCAAGTCACTAATTTTAATACAAAAAGCTATTTTACGAACTGTGTTTAGAAAGATTTTTAACCATCCATCAAAAGAACTTTTCAGTCGTTTGAGAGTATTCAATATCAGAAAATTGTATATTAGAACTATATTAGTCAATTACTTAAACAATAAGTTACCAGTACAGTATTTATCTCATATATATCCTACTCGATATAATTCAAACCAAAATTTACCAATTCCCCTAGTTCACAAAACGATTTCTCAAAGATCATCCACATTCTTGCTTTCAAAAATTGTAGCAATTCTTCCTGAAAATATAAAAAATAAAAATATAAACAAAAAATATATAAATTGATCGATTGTTAAATAACTTAACTGATGATGAGTTGTCTGTAATCTTTAAGTAGTAGTTTTACTGTAGTTAATTATTTTTACATTCTTTATATTTCAAATTGTTAAATACAATCTGTATCCATCAAAAACTAATTTTTTTTTATTTTTATTCATGCAACATTCAATTTTTGTTCTCAAATTAATTTATACCAGATGACAAGTTTTCTTACATAATTTACCGCAGCTATAGAAAATAATTTGTCTAGTAGCACTCACACACAAGCTTTGCTTATGTGAGTGTGATGTCTTCCATTATATAAAAAGTATTTATGTAAAGTGCTGTAATCGGCATATGGAATTTTTAAAAAAATTCGCTTCACCATCCCCTCCCCCCTTATCCACTTAGGCCCTCACATCAGCCTTGAAATTTGTGTTGATTGCCTCTAGTTACTTTTTTTTTTATTTCTTGGGTTTTGTTACGAATAGAAGAGACCGGAAAAATTCGCGGTTCACTGACATGTAGACTAGCCTCCAAAAATATTTGTATACTGACTGTGATAGCAGGTGTTTATTAGCTGCTCGCTGACAGTGAAATTTACCTGTGTTCAGTTACAGTTTTATTATGGGCTCAGCTACTTCCAGGAAGTGTCGAGTAAGTCAACGGCCAATTGTGAACGTGATACAGACCTATAGTTGCTGGAATTCTACCCTACGCCTACAAGAAAACGCGAATTTTTCAGGTCTCCAGTTATGGATCGTGCGGAACACTTTGTTTTGTACGAATACGAACAATGGACGCTTGCTATTTTCTTATAACGCGCGATCAAGCAGTTTTTAAGCCTAACCTTATGAGCATGCATGCTCTCGGTGAATTTCTCACTACGTGCGCGACCCCTCGCCGTTTGGTTTCGCCGATCGCATGGACGATACCGGTGCTGTACACGATGGAATTGCAAATTGTGACGTCCCTAACGAGGCGGCGTTTACACACTGCGAGGACCGCAATTGTGGATGTTAATTGCTGGTTGTGACGCGCATATTTTATCGGCCCGTTTGCTGCATATTAATGGGCTTCAACCAAACTGCGATGTATTTTTTAATTGTTTTGAATAAGGAGAGCCTTTTTTTTTGTGACGCGGTGTGTCATCTGTCGTGCCAATGATTTCGTCCCTTCTCAACGTAAACATTTCTAGGTATTAAATTTAATATTATATTAAAATTAATTTACAGGGCCGCATGTAGAATTTGTTGGACTCTAGGCTGAGCGTGTAGGGAGGGTGCGGGTCCCATCCTGTCCGCACGTTGTTATTAGAGGAGATGAGGGTTCTGGATGCCCTTTCCTGGGAATTTTGTGAAAATTAACCTGCCAAGCTTAATTTAAATGTATCTGCAAAACCAGCGTTTTAAAACAAATTTCCTACTGGAATATAAATGAATCCCGCATAAATTTATTATTAAATTGTAGAAATTGATACTACAGACAATTTTTTGTTAATTAATTCATTTTATTTTTATTCGTTTTAAGATAAAATTTTACGTTCTTTTTTTTTTTTTATACTGGCCCATTTGTAGTTCGGGCCCCTAGCTACAGCCTAGGTAGTCTGCACAGTAAATGCTACCACGTGAATTAAAGTAGTTAAGTATATTATTTTACTTGGTGTGACTTCCGTCTATTATTGTTTCTTATTGGCATTTCGTCTTAGAACGTCTACGGCGGTAAATAAATTAACTACATCACCTCATTTCATTGATTTAGCTCTAACATTTTGCAGCGTGTTGATATGCTTACAACTAGATAATATCGTGTGAGGTCAAGCAAATTGTACAGCCATTTTGTACTTCTTGTACACTGTAGTTTTAAACTGTTCTCGTAAGAAAGCTCTGTACCAGTTGCGATCGCATTCTCTTCTCATGAAAAGTAAATTAGTTTCATAAATACTTTCAAACGACATGACTTTCCTACTGTTGATTGCTTAGGTTGTAATGAGCGTGAACACATATTGCTGATTTTAGTGCAACATTTTGCCCTCATTAAATGAAACAAACTTGCTCATGTTCAGTGTGTTTGTTTTCGTTACACAATCATAGCAAAACTGTAGTTAGTTACAAAACAGTTTAAAAGTTGTCACGAGTGTTGAGTGGCGTTACGTTAATAATTAAATGTGTTACATTTCAGACTCCAATTTAATTGAGGTTAGAATGTTCATTGATTTTATCCACTTTCGGTGTGTATCCTCGTCAACGCGTATAGTTTTAGGCTCTAGCAAACATGGCTGCCGAAAATGTTCAACTGAGCACGTTTAAGACCTGTAGTCTCCGTAGACTCCTATTCAGTATTCACCTCTGAGCCTTGTTTGCACTGCAATAAATCCGGGTATATCTGCAGTTACATGAGAAAGTTTAAGAGACAGATATAAAGAGATAATCGAAGGACGAAGAAAAACATGTCATGATGAAAGAAAAATGCAATGATCGAAAAAAACTGGCGTTTATTCAGAGTTTAACTTACAGAGTACAGAAGTTTCGTGTACAGCACTGTTAATTAAACTAATTTAGCAACACATAAGTGTCATTATAAATGGATTATATTCACCGTGCTATAACGTCAGATAAAAAAAACAGCGCATTAATGAAATATATAACCAACCGAAGTAGAGTTGTTCGGAATTTAAAGTCCATACTCCAAAATTAGTTTTTTTTAGATCAGTCGTAATGTAGAAAACGACTTTACACTTACATCCGAAAGAAAAGTATTTTATTTGCCTCTGTGTTCAAGGCCCAAACTCCATGTAGGTCTACGGTTTTGTTGGTCCAGTTGTAATAGAAAAGCCTTGCATTTATGTACCTGAAAAATTTGCATTTCTGTGACTCTTGTATATATCTGAGAACAATATGTGATTCCATTAGTACGAGCCTCTGTTTGGTGATATATGTTACGTGTGTGACCGTTGTACACAAGGTTGGCCATTCCAGCATGGAATTTATAATAATTAGACAAGTGAAGTCTCCCCAGCAGGCACGACATTTTTGGCCAGTTGGGAACGCCGAACGAGTGTACAACCGTTTGGAGTCTAGTCTGTTAGAAAAAAAAAATAGTAGTACACCAGTTCTTCTAAAATATGCAACGTGTTTTACCGACCTTGTTTGACAAGCATTGTATGTAACAATATTGAACACATTTAACTTGTCTGGTAACACTATTCCTGAATAAGTGTTTAGTGATTTGGTTTTACAGTTGGTCCAGATTTGTTCCTTGCCCCTTGCTCTCTACTGGCAAAAAATGTACCTGCCCCTGACTGGGTAACAGTTCCAGCTCATAATTTTGTGTAGTTATTGCTTAGTACCGTATACCTTCTAATGCTCCACGCTACATCTCTGACAAATATATGTTATTGCGACCTCAAAGGTTGACCTGTGAGAACTAGATGTATTGTACTACATTTGCTAGCCACAGACTTAACAGTCCGTAGTGGATAAAAAGTTGAAATTAGGTAAAAAATTGAAATAATAAATTCACGACGCTGTGTCGCGAAGAGTCGAAGAGTTCAAGGTGATTCGTAATGATACGGCATAACTACAGGAGCTGATTGTCTAGTCAGTAGGAATGTTAATAACATGTAATATCAACCTTGTATAGTTCGCAGCGTGTCCGACGTTATGATACGCGCACAGTAAAATTTCTTGTTAGTTTACAGACTTTTTTTGGCTATTATTTCCCGAAATAAAACCATGAGGCCATAATTAGGTAGCGTATTGCGAGATGAAAGAAACGATTTTGTATTCGGCTTTACTTAAAATATAAATTTGTATGTTGAGAAGTTTTTTTCTTATATATTTTGCAATTATTTGTGGCCGCACATATTTTTGGCAACCATTTTCTTAAGCACTAAATATTTTATAAAGATGCGACTGGGCGGTGAAGTAGAGTTTGCTTCACAATGTACTCGTTACCAAAATTATTTGTGAAAATTTAAAGTATACGTTACTAATGAATCAACAGCATTCACCATGTAGTAGATGGCTGGTGAACGTGTTTTGACATTAGTTTACACACTTTACCTTGTAAAATGCAACAAAAGTTTTTGTTGTGCGGTATGTTCACTGACGGCGCAGGTGAAGTGTTTGAACATCTCTTGTAAACGCCGTTATCTTCTGCAGCACTACCATGTAAGTTACCCTGTAAACAGTGCATTTTTACCAGACCGTGTGTGTTTTACTGTGATAACGTCACTCTAGTGTAAATTTTCTGCCCTTCTCTTAAGCCTTTCAATATTGTGCGTGCAACACTGCTTGTATAACATGTTTCACAGGGACAGCCAAGCCTATGCCCGCGAGTCATACACTAGCCCTCCTCTATACTTTGAATGGCCCGCCAAAAAAAGGATGAAGCATTTGTGATATAGTTCAAAATTGTTTACACTGACAATAAAAGTATTTAAATAATTATTTAGTATTTAAAAATGCTCCTTTCATAAGTACTGGACAGATAATGATCGAACTTCAAGAGAATAATCAACTGCAAATAAATATGTAATAAAATTACTCTCTGTTTTTCATAAGTAATTACCTAAATGTTGAGCTCATGAAAAGTAGCCACTATGAAAGTTATTTTTCGTGGCTTGGGACATATTACAATAGCGGGATTCTTATTGGCTCAGACAAATAGGGCAACAGCTTCACGCACAAGCGAAAGCCAGAAATCTTCTGGTAAGCCGAAATTATCCAATATATTTGTTTGTTTTCTATATTTGCCGACTTCGTGGTCAAGTTTTTGCGCTATGTACACGATGCAACGGAGCGCATGTGGGCTACACCAGCAGCTTATTAGCTCCATGCGAGTTGTGTGGAATAACATCGTTGGATTCTAATCAGTTAAAAGGTTCTGTAAAGACCCGCCGAGTGGATGTCGTTTCTGTGTTGCAAACCGTCCTTTTGGCGCGCCTCAAGGTAGCGGAAGGCGCTAATGAAGGAAAACTGACTGCTGCTTTAACCTAACAAACTTACGCAATGGTGTGTGAATCGTCGCTAATGTCGAAGGTGAAACGTACATTAGCATAGCCTACTCCGGTATTTAAGCATGTTTTACCGTTTGTTCTAATGACATAGCTACGGTAAATTAAAAATTTCTTGACTATGTACATTTATTTTTAAATATGTATAGCATATTATTGTATGCAAATATACATATATTTATATATAAGAAAATATATATGTATATACAGTGGAAAATCATGAAAATCGTTAGCATACCTACCAAAAAATCTACAGTATTTTGCGGTTTATGTAACTGGTAGAGGTAATGGAATATCACGAAAATGTTTTGCACCAACAATATACCCTTGAAAGCGCTGTAGTTTATTGCTACATGTTTGATTGGGTTTGTACATATCTGACACAGCGTAGCTGTCTAGAGACCAATAACTGGCTTCAAATACTACAGTAGCGGGATTATTATTGGCTCAGTCAAATAGTTTAACAGCTCCACGTATAGTCAAAAGCCAGTAATCTTTTGATAAGCTGAACGTATGTTAAAAACCTATCAAACAGTCAAGTTTTCCCGCGATAAATCATCATCTTTAATAATTGTATGACACTTGGTAAACGAAATAAGAAACGTTCAGAGCAAGTAATATGACTAATATCATTGTCTTAGTCAATTACAGAAACACCCTTAACTAGAGAACTGAATAATTCACAGGTTCACTGACATGTAGACTAGTCTACAAGAATATATAAATTAGACAGCAAATGTTCGTTGACTGCTCTCTGACGTAGTGATACTGCATAGTTAGGAATGCGTGTAGCTTCTTTATTATTGGACCAGCGAGGCCTCCAACAAGTGTCAAATAAGGCAAGAGCCAAGTACAAAAGGGACACCAGTTAGTAGATAGGTTATGGGGCTTCTGGGACAGCGGGTTGCGGGTGAGGATTTGAGGATTCGTGCCGCCATCTTGTTTCCGGCGGCCATCTTGTTTCCGGCGGCCATCTTGTTTCCGGTCGCCATCTTGGATTACGTCACTTTCAAAATTTTCCAAAATTTCCCAAAATTAAAAAAAAATTAAAAAAAAATTTAAAAAATTAAAAAAAATCTAAAAATTAATTTTACATCCATCCACCATCTTGGAATAATACCCCCCCTTCCCCCCTCCCCCCAAAAAAATAATATATTTAATTCTAGGAATGACCACCAGGGGTTTGAGACACCATTTTTTTCTCACTTGATTCTACTCCACCCGTATACATATGTGCTTAAGGGCGATG